>JAPDNY010000450.1:0-39011 GCA_029375565.1 Gekko gecko
TGCTTGGAGGGGAGACTACCAAGGGAGTCCAGGGGTTCTATGCAGAGGCAGGCCATGGCAAACCACCTAAACATGAGCCAGCAGAGCGATGTGACTGCGAAGAAAGCGAATGCAATCTTAGGATGCCTTAACCGAAGCCTTGTGTCCAGATCCCGGGAGGTGGTAGTTCCACTCTATTCTGCTATGGTCAGGCCTCACCTGGAGTCCTGTGTCCAGTTTTGGGCACCACACTTTAGGAAGGATGTTGACAAGCTTGAGCGTGTCCAGAAGAGGGCAGCCAGGATGGTGAGAGGGCTGGAATCCAAGTCTTATGAGGAAAGGCCGAAAGAGTTGGGTCTGTTTAGCGTGGGAAAGAGAAGGCTTAGAGGGGACATGATTGCCGTCTTCAAATATCTGAAGGGCCGTCACGAAGACGATGGAGCAGATCTATTCTCTCTTGCTCTGGGTCGCGAGACTAGTTCTAATGGGTGGAGGTTACCAGGGAGTCGATACTGGCTAAATATCAGGAGCAGTGTTCCCTCTAAGCTGAGTTAGCGTGAGCTAGCTCACAGTTTTTTAGCCTCTGGCTCATACATTTTTGTCTTCACTCAGGAAGGACAGCTCCCGAGCAAACTAGTTTATGCAACAGCCAAATGGCTCGCTCACAACTTTAATGCCAGTAGCTCACAAAATAGAATTTTTGCTCACAAGACTCCACAGCTTAGAGGGAGCATTGGAGACAAGGTCTGATTTTCCCATCCCGAAAGGAGTCGCAGTCTGCATACAGCTTACAGGGAACATTGATAAGGAGAAACTTCCTAACTGTAAGAGTGGTTGAGCAGTGGAACGGACTGCCTTGGGAGGTGGTGGATGCTCCTTCGCTGGACGTTTTCAAGAGGAGACTGGACGACCATCTTCCAGGTATGTTGTAGGGCTATCTTTCGGCTCTGCTCCTGCAGAGTGCAAGGGGGTTGGACTAGATGACCTGCAAGGTCCTTCCAACTCTAGCATTCTATGATTCTATGAATGCCTCTTGCCTTGAAAAATCCTAGGGGGTCACCTTAAGTCAGGTGCAACTTGACGGCACTTTCCACCACAGAATCCTCCCACCTCTCCCCCGTCCCCTTCCCTTCAAGCTTTACTGTTGCACACAAGAGGAATAAATCCCTGATACTGACTCTGGAACAGATCTCCCAAGATTGGGCTCGCCTGGGCCATCCAGGTCAAGGCAAGAGACCAACAGAGGTGGTTTTCCCTTGCCTGCCTCTGCCTAGCGACCCTGGACTTCCTTGCTGGTCTCCCATCCACGTGGTAACCGGGGCCGACCCTGAAAACCAGGGTGGAGTGTGAGGCACTCCAAAGGGATCTGTCGAGGATGGGTGAGTGGGCGTCAACATGGCAAATGGGGTTCAATGTGGCCAAGTGCAAAGTGATGCACATTGGAGCCAAAAATCCTAAATATAAATACACGTTGATGGGGTCTGAACTGGCAGAGACGGACCAAGAGAGAGATCTTACAGTCATAGTAGATAACTCAATGAAAATGTCTAGACAGTGTGTAACTGCAATAAAGAAGGCCAACGCTATGCTGGGGATTATTAGGAAGGGAATTGAAAACAAATCAGCCAGTATCATCATGCCCCTGTATAAATCATTGGTGTGACCTCATTTGGAATACTGTGTACAGTTCTGGTCACCACATCTCAAAAAGGATATTATAGCATTGGAAAAAGTGCAGAGAAGGGCAACTAGAATGATAAAAGGGGTGGAACACCTTCCCTATGAAGAAAGGTTAAAATGCTTGGGGCTCTTTAGCTTGGAGAAACGACGGCTGAGGGGTGACATGATCGAGGTTTATAAGATTATGAATGGGATTGAGCAGGTTGAGAAAGAGGTACTTTTCTCCCTTTCTCACAGTACAAGAACTTGGTGGGCACTCCATGAAATTGCTGAGCAGTCGGGTTAGAACAGATAAAAGGAAGTCCTTCTTCACCCAAAGAGTGATTAACATATGGAATTCACTGCCACAGGAGGTGGTGGCAGCTGCAAGCATGGACAGTTTCAAGAGGGAATTAGATAAACATCTGGAGCAGAAGTCCATCCGTGGCTATTAGCCACAGGGTATAGATGGGAACTCTCAGTCTGGGGCAGGTGATGCACTCTATTCTTGGTGCTGGAGGGGGCAGCAGTGGGAGGGCTTCTGGTGCCCTGGCCCCACTGCTGGACCTCCTGATGGCACCTGGTATATTTTGGCCACTGTGTGACAGAGTGTTGGACTAGATGGGCCATTGGCCTGATTCAACATTGGCTTCTCTTATGTTCTTATGCTTACCTTCCGAGATCCGGTGAGATCAGTCCCGCCAGGGCCATCCATGTCAGGGCATGAGCGGATGCTAGTATTCCACTGTTCCGCAGCAGGGCTATACATATGCCAGATTTTTTTTTTAAAAAAAAAGCTGTAGTGTCGTCCTGTTCTAGAGCAGCGCTATGCATGCAACCAATTTTTTTTAAAAAGGGGCGACAGCAAATCAGGACAGTGTGTGACGCCAGCACCAGAGGTCAGTGTTGGAGTGAGTGGATCAGCATGCCCTTATGTTATTATGACTCTTGTCGCTTCCTGAAATGCTGTTGGACTTGAATCCAACTGTTTGTAGAGTTAACATAAGGACATGAGAGAAGGCCGTGTTGGATCAGGCCAATGGCCCATCCAGTCCAACGCTCTGTCACACAGCGGCCAGATATACCAGGTGCCACCAGGAAGTCCAGCAGTGGGGCCAGGACACTAGGAGCCCCTCCCACTGTTGCCCCCCACAAGCACCAAGAAAATACAGGGCATCCCAGACTGAGAGCTCCTCTCTATACCTTGTGGCTAATAGCCACTGATGGACCTCTGCTCCACGTGTTTATCCAATTCCCTCTTATAAGAATATGAGAGAAGACAATGTTGGATCAGGCCAATGGCCTATCCAGTCTAACTCTCTGTGTCACACAGTGGCCAAAAGTACCAGGTGGGGCCAGGACACTAGAAGCCCTCCCACTGCTGCCCCCCCCAAGCACCAAGAAGACAGAGCCTCACTTGCCCCAGACATAAGAACATAAGAGAAGCCAGTGTTGAATCAGGCCAACGGCCCGTCCAGTCCAACACTCTGCGTCACACAGCGGCCAAAAATACCAGGGACCCTCAGGAGGTCCAGCAGTGGGGCCAGGACAGTAGAAGCCCTCCCACTGCTGCCCCCCCCAAGCACCAAGAAGACAGAGCCTCACTTGCCCCAGACATAAGAACATAAGAGAAGCCAGTGTTGAATCAGGCCAACGGCCCGTCCAGTCCAACACTCTGCGTCACACAGCGGCCAAAAATACCAGGGGCCCTCAGGAGGTCCAGCAGTGGGGCCAGGACAGTAGAAGCCCTCCCACTGCTGCCCCCCAAGCACCAAGAAGACAGAGCCTCACTTGCCCCAGACATAAGAACATGAGAGAAGCCAGTGTTGAATCAGGCCAACGTCCCGTCCAGTCCAACACTCTGCGTCACACAGCGGCCAAAAATACCAGGGGCCCTCAGGAGGTCCAGCAGTGGGGCCAGGACAGTAGAAGCCCTCCCACTGCTGCCCCCCCAAGCACCAAGAAGACAGAGCCTCACTTGCCCCAGACATAAGAACATAAGAGAAGCCAGTGTTGAATCAGGCCAACGGCCCGTCCAGTCCAACACTCTGCGTCACACAGCGGCCAAAAATACCAGGGGCCCTCAGGAGGTCCAGCAGTGGGGCCAGGACAGTAGAAGCCCTCCCACTGCTGCCCCCCAAGCACCAAGAAGACAGAGCCTCACTTGCCCCAGACATAAGAACATAAGAGAAGCCAGTGTTGAATCAGGCCAACGGCCCGTCCAGTCCAACACTCTGCGTCACACAGCGGCCAAAAATACCAGGGACCCTCAGGAGGTCCAGCAGTGGGGCCAGGACAGTAGAAGCCCTCCCACTGCTGCCCCCCAAGCACCAAGAAGACAGAGCCTCACTTGCCCCAGACATAAGAACATGAGAGAAGCCAGTGTTGAATCAGGCCAACGGCCCGTCCAGTCCAACACTCTGCGTCACACAGCGGCCAAAAATACCAGGGGCCCTCAGGAGGTCCAGCAGTGGGGCCAGGACAGTAGAAGCCCTCCCACTGCTGCCCCCTAAGCACCAAGAAGACAGAGCATCCCTTGCCCCAGACTGAGAGCTCCTCTCTATACCCTGTGGCTAATAGCCCCTGATGGGCTTCTGCTCCATATGCTTATCTAATCCCCTCTTGAAACTGTCCATGCTTGCAGCTGCCACCACCTCCTGTGGCAGTGAATTCCACGTGTTGATCACTCTTTGGGTGAAGAAGGACTTCCTTTTATCTGTTCTAACCCGACTGCTCAGCAATCTCATGGAGTGCCCACGAGTTCTTGTAATGTTAATGTTAATGTAAGCAAACTGCACCCTAACGCTGCAAGAACCATGGCCACAGTTGGAGAAACCAACCAAAACAGGTTTCTTCTTCCTCCACCACCCTTAATTAAATCAAAACAACTGTTGACCTTACAACCTTAAGGTAAAGGTAAAGCTTCCCCTTGCTCGAAAGCTAGTCGAATCCGACTCTAGGGTTATGGTGCTCATCTGCGTTTCCAAGCCGAAAAGCCAGTGCTGCCCAAAGATGTTTCCGTGGCCATGTGGCCACCGTGACTCAATGCCAAGGCGCACGGAACACTGTTACCTTCCCACCGAAGTGGTACCTATTTATCTACTTGCAGTTTCTTGCTTTCGAACTGCTAGGTTGGCAGGAGCTGGAACTAGAGACGGGAGCTCACTCCGTCACGCGGCACTCGGGTCTCGAACTGCCGAACGACAGACCTTCCGGTCAGCAGCTCAGCGTCTTAACCTCTAAGCCACCACGGCCCCCCTTATATCCTTAGCTTGTTATTTAGTTTCCACTTTGCATATCTTGAAAAGCATCGGCATCACGTTATCTGTTAATTTGCTGTTCATTATCTTTCTACAAGTTCAAACTCTAGCTTCCTTTCTAATATATTTGAAAAAGTATGCGTGCACACAGAAGCTCACACCTTGGATAAACCTTTGTGGGTCTTAAAGGTGCCCCTGGCCTCTAGATTTGTTCTAAGATTTCTCCTTTCTCCTCCTTCCCCCTTAGCTGACCATCTGTTGGTTCCCAAATCTGCCACATGGTGGGGGTATGGTGCTAAAGCGATATCAACAGCACGCCACATGTGTATGACTGTGTGGGTTCATGCGCCGCCACTGAGAACTCTTTTATTAAAGTTTCCAGAAACGTCACTAGAGCACATTCTGCCCCCTTAACAGAGGCTTAATGTGGTGTTCCTGATGTGACGTTATTTTTACTTCTTCACCTCCCCACCACCACCGCAGTGGAAGCCGCCCGGGGTAGGGGTTTTTCCAGTGAGAAAACAGCAGGGGGGGGGAAGGGTTAAAGTTTCCCCCCTTCCCCCTCCTCCCCCTTCCCCCAGTCCTGTGCGACTTCGAGAAAGCAATTCTGGGCCGGTTAATGTGCAAAAAGATGCTCTTCAAAATGAACATGGAAGAAATATGTGGTTGAGCGCGAGAGCTGCCCGCTCCGGGTTGGGAAATACCTGGAGATTTGGGGGAGTAGACCTGAGATGGGTGGGGTTTGGGGGAGGGAGGGACTTCAATGGGGTATAATGTCCCCCCTTCCAGAGTGGGAAGGCCATCTAGTCCAGCCCCCGGCTCGATGCAGGATCAGCCGAGAGCATCCCTGGGAAGTGTTTGTCCAGCCGCTGCTTAAAGACGGCCAGGGAGGGGAGTTCACGGACACAGTGTGATCATAGAATCATAGAACCATAGAATGTTAGCGTTGGAAGGGACCTTGTAGGTCATCTAGTCCAACCCCTGCACTCTGCAGGAGCATAACCAAAAGATAGCCCTACATACCTACAACATACCCAAAAGATGGTCATCCAGCCTCCACTTGAAAATGTCCAGGGACGGAGCATCCACCACCTCCCGAGGCAGGCCGTTCCATTGCTCCACCACTCTTACAGTTAGGAAGTTTCTCCTAATATTAAGCCGGTAACGACTCCCTCATGATTTCCACCCATTAGATCTAGTCTTGCAATCCGGAGCAAGAGAGACTAGATCTGCTCCGTCTTCTACATGGCAAGTCCTTCCAATACTTGAAAACTGCAATCATGTCCCCTCTAAGCCTTCTCTTTCCTAGGCTAAACAGACCCAACTCTTTCAGCCTTTCCTCATAAGACATGGATTCAAACCCTCCCGCCATCCTGGTTGCCCTCTTCTGGACACGCTCCAGCTTGTCGACATCCTTCCTAAAGTCTGGTAGGACGTTGACAAGCTTGAATGTGTTCTAATTTGTTCTAAGGTTTCTCCTTTATCCTCCTTCCCCTTTAGTTGACTTTCTGTTGGTTCTCAAATCTGCCACACGGTGGGGGTATGGTGCCAAAGCAATGTCAAGAGTACGCCGCATTTGTATGACTGTGTGGGGTCATGCGCCACCACTGAGAAATCTTTCATTAAAGTTTCCAGAAATGTCACTAGAACACATTCTGCCCCCTTAACAGAGGCTTAATGCGGTGTTGCTTATGTGACATTATTTTTACTTCTTCACCTCCCTACCACCACCGCAGTGGAAGCTGCCCAGGGGAGGGGTTTTTCCAGTGAGAAAACAGCAGGGGGAGGAAAGGGTTAAAGTTTCCCCCCTTCCTCCTCCTCCCCCTTCCCCCAGTCCTGTGCGATTTCGAGAAAGCAATTCTGGGCCGGTTAATGTGCAAAACGATGCTCTTCAAAATGAACATGGAAGAAGTATGTGGTTGAGCATGAGGGCTGCCCGCTCCGGGTTGGGAAATACCTGGAGATTTGGGGGAGTAGACCCGAGATGGGCGGGGTTTGGGAAAGGGAGGGACTTCAATTGGGTACAGGCCATCTAGTCCCGCCCCCTGCTTGATGCAGGATCAGCCGAGAGCATCCCTGAGAAGTGTTTGTCCAGCCGCTGCTTAAAAACGGCCAGGGAGGGGGAGCTCACGGGCACAGTGTGATCATAGAATGTTAGGGTCGGAAGGGACCTTGCAGGTCATCTAGTCCAACCCCCTGCACGCTGCAGGAGCAGAGCCGAAACACAGCCCTACGACCTACCTGAATGATGGTCGTCCAGCCTCTGCTTGAAAACGTCCAGGGAAGGAGCATCCACCACCTCCCGAGGCAGTCTTTTCCACTGCTCAGCCACTCTTACAGTTAGGAAGTTTCTCCTGATATTTAGCTGGCAACGACTCCCTTGCAACTAGACCCCCTAGATCTAGTCTCGCAATCTGGAGCAAGAGAGAACAGATCTGCTTTTACATGACAGCCCTTCCAATATTTGAAGACTGCAATCATCTCCCCTCTAAGCCTTCTCTTTACCAGGCTAAACATACCCAACTCTTTCAGCCTTTCCCCGTAAGACTTGGATTCCAACCCTCTCACCATCCTGGTTGCCCTCTTCTGGACACGCTCGAGCTCGTCAACATCCTTCCTGAAGTGTGGTGCCCAAAACAGGACACAGTACTCCAGGTGAGGCCTGACCATAGCAGAATAGAGCGGAACTACCACCTCCCGTGATCTGGACACAATGCTGCTGTTAAGGCTTCCTAAGATTGCATTAGCTTTCTTCGCAGCCACATCACACTGCAGGCTCATGTTGAGCTTGTGATCAACCAGAACACCCAGATCCCTTTCACCTGTGCTGCTGTCCAAATGGCTGCCATACCACGACTGCCACAGGAGGCATTAGAGCCTGGGGAGGGCACCGTTTGGGCAGGGAGGGACCTCAGCTGGGGGTCTAATGCCACGGAGTCCATCTTCCAAAGAAGCCAGTTTCTCCAGGAGAACTGACTTTTGTTGTCTGGAGATCAGTTGTAATTCCTGGGGTTCCCCACCTAGCCTCGAGGCATACCATGGTTGTTCTGCAAACCCAAAATGGCACCCAACCTCAGCGTGGTTGGCTGGAACGCAACAGGTGGACATTGGCCCTGGTCCCATGGAGGATTTTCCACGCGGAAGGCACGAATGTCAGGCAGATTTTCAGGGCGCGATCACACCACAACATCTGGGAAGCGTCAAGCCGATGACTCCCAGCTCTGTATTACCTAAGCCTCCGGAGACGAGTATCAAACCGGCGCCAACCCAGGATGTGGCCACCAAATGTGGAAGACCAAGCCGGAATTAAATCTAGATGAGACGGGTTGGTAGCATGGATTGCAGTAGAGGATGTACTGTGTGAAAGGCCTGGTGGTTATTCTGGGTCTGGCTCTGCTTTTCAAGAAAGGGGGAGGGTATTCCACAGACAGGCAACGTGCCACTACCGAAAAAGCCCTGTCTCTGGTTACCACTGGAAGTGGTTCTACTAGACTCATCCAGTCTTGACTGCAATTCTTAGAAACCTTTCTGTGGAGTAAGTCCAGAAGAAGGAGAAGGAGAAGAAGAGGAGGAGGAGGAGGAGGAGGAGGAGGAGGAGGAGGAGGAGATTGGATTAATACCCTGCTCTGAACTGCAGGCTGTGGAAGGTCCGTAGTTCAGCAGTTCGAGACCCGAGAGTGCCGCAAGACGGAGTGAGCTCCCGTCTCCAGTTCCAGCTCCTGCCAACCTAGCAGTTCGAAAGCAAGAAATTGCAAGTAGATAAATAGGTACCACTTCGGTGGGAAGGTAACAGCATTCTGTGCACCTTGGTGTTTAGTCATGCCAGCCACATGACCACGGAAACGTCTTTGGACAGCGCTGATTCTTTGGCTTGGAAACGGAGATGAGCGCCACAACCCTAGAGCCGGATTCAACTGGCTTTCAAGCAAGGGAACCTTTACACTACCCAAAGGAGTCTCAGAGTGGCTTACAAACTCCTTTCCCTTCCCCTTCCCACAACAGACACCCTCTGAGGTAGACGGGGCTGAGAGAGCTCGGAGAGAACTGCTAGTGAGAGAACAGCTCTGAGAGAACTTGCGACTGGCCCAAGGTCACACCAGCAGCTGCATGTGGAGGAGTGGGGAATCAAACCTGGTTCTTCCAGCTTAGAGTCCAACCCTCCTCACCACTACACCAAACTGGATAAAATGGGGCTTCATTTCTAAGTTGTCCTGCTTCGGGTTGCTCTCCTGAACACACGGATCCACACTGCGGTAACCTCTCAGCTAGACTACTGTAACATGCCTGGGGCTGCCCTTGAAGACATCACAAAATGTCTAGGGCCAAATGCGAGCTCTCATTCACTTAGAGCAAACGGTTCTGTCTGACCCTTCAAACAGGGAGGCCGTTCGGCTGTTTGCGGTTGCTATTCCTCTTCGGCACAACAGCCTCACCTAGGGTGTTTGTGAAAGCCCTTCCATAATAATTTTTAGGAAGGCCTGAAAAAACAAATCCTAACCTTGAGGGCCTTTTTAAAATGGTGTTAATGTTCTCTTTGGCTGTTGCTGCGTCTGGCATTCGCGCCACATTTTCTCAACACTGAGGAAAAGGCGCAGCTCATCACCACATTCAGATACCCCGGGTCCATGCCATCCTGACTGCAAAGTCACCCCTGAACGGCCAGAAATCTATGCAGAAGGTACCATAAAATCCGATGCTCAGACAGCGAAAGTGGCATGCAACATAGAGGGTACCATAAAACCCGATGATCAAAGAAAGCGAAAGCGGCATGCAATGTACAGGGCATCATAAAACCCGATGCTCAAAGAAAGTGAAAGCGACATGCAGTGTAGAGGGCACCATAAACCCCAATGCTCAAAGAAAGCAAAAGCGGCATGCAGTCAGGGCCGGCTTGAGGTGGCTCTGTGCCCTAAGCGGGTGCAGATGCCAACCTCCCGGTGGGGCCTGGAAACACCCACCATGCTGCCCCTGCCTCCTCTCCCCCGATGATCAAAGAAAGTGAAAGCGGCATGAAATGCAGAAGGCACCATAAAATCTGATGAGCAAAGAAAGCAGAAGTGGCATGCAGTGTAGAGGGTACCATAAAACCCGATAATCAAAGGAAGCAAAGACAGCATGGTGGGTGTTTCCAGTACCATAAAAATACCATAAAATCCAATGATCAAAGGAAGCCAAAGCAGCATGCAACGTAGAGGGTACCATAAAACCTGATGCTCAAAGAAAGCGAAAGCAGCATGCAGTGTAGAGGGTACCCTAAGACCCGATGCTCAAAGGCAGCAAAAGCGGCATGCAACGTAGAGGGCACCATAAAATCCGATGCTCAAAGAAAGCGAAAGTGGCATGCAACGTAGAGGGTACCATAAAATCCGATGATCAAAGGAAGTGAAAGCAGGACGCAATGCAGAGGGCACCATAAAACCCGATGCTCAAAGACAGCAAAAGCGGCATGCAACATAGAGGGCACCATAAAACCCGATGCTCAAAGAAAGCGAAAGTGGCATGCAGTGTAGAGGGTACCATAAAACCCGATACTCAAAGAAAGTGAAAGCGGCATGCCATGTAGAGGGCACCATAAACCCCGATGCCCAAAGAAAGCGAAAGTGGCATGCAACGTAGAGGGTACCATAAAACCCGATGCTCAAAGAAAGCGAAAGTGGCATGCAACACAGAGGGCACCATAAAACCCGATGGTCAAAGAAAGCAAAAGTGGCATGCAACGTAGAGGGTACCATAAAACCCAATGATCAAAGGAAGCAAAAGCAGCATGCAATGCAGAGGGTACCATAAAACCCGATGATCAATGGAAGCGAAAGCGGCATGCAATGCAGAGGGTACCATAAAACCCGATGATCAATGGAAGCGAAAGCGGCATGCAATGCAGAGGGTACCATAAAATCCGATGATCAAAGAAAGCAAAAGCGGCATGCAATGCAGAGGGTACCAAAAACTCGATGATCAAAGGAAGCAAAAGCGGCATGGAATGCAGAAAGTACCATAAAATCCGATGTTCAAAGGAAGCCAAAGTGACATGCAATGTAGAGGGTACCATAAAATCTGATGATCAAAGAAAGCAAAAGCGGCACGCAGTGCAGAAGGCACCATAAAATCCGATGATCAAAAGAAGCAAAAGCGGCATGCAATGGAGAGGTTACCATAAAACCCGATGGTCAAAGAAAGCGAAAGCGGCATGCAGTATAGATGGTACCATAAAACCCGATGCTCAAAGAAAGCAAAAGCGGCATGCAATGCGGAGGGTACCATAAAATCCGATGGTCAAAGAAAGCGAAAGTGGCATGGAGTGTGGAGGGTACGATAAAACACGATGATCAAAGGAAGTGAAAGTGGCATGCAATGTAGAGGGTACCATAAAATCCGATGACCAAAGGAGGCGAAAGCGGCATGGAGTGTGGAGGTTACCATAAAATCCGATGATCAAAGGAAGTGAAAGCGGGACGCAATGCAGAGGGGAATTTCTGTTCCAAGGTGGGTTTGCTAAAACAACGGCGGAAAAGCCAATGCAGATTCACCCTTTGTCCGCTTACCTCCAGTCACACAGTGAAGATCCTTGTACTGTGGGGGCGGCTGCGGCCAAAGCAGTGTTTTAAGAAATCTGCACAGCCAATCAAACTTCCAGTGGCCAATCAGAAGCCTTGCTGGGAACGAAGACGAGAAGGAGAGATTAGATTTATGCCCCGCCCTTCACTCGGACTCTCAGAGCGGCTTACAAACTCCTTTCCCTTCCCCTCCCCACAACAGACACCCTGTGAGGTAGTTGGGGCTGAGAGCTCTCCAGAGGACTGCCCTTGAGAGAACAGCTCTGAGAGAACTTGGGACTCACCCAAGGTCACCCAGCTGGCTGCATGTGGGGGAGAAGTGGGGAATCAAACCCGATTCTCCCAGATTAGAGTCCACGCTCCTAACCACTACGCCAGACTGGCTCTCCAAACCACTATCTGGCCACCATAGTCATAGACCCAGGAAAGGTGGCCCTGGGCACCATGGCACCTCCGCCCCGGGCACTATGTTGGGGGCCCCCGTTCCGAATTGTGTGGGCTTCCTGTTGGGGTCATTGTTTTTGAAAGAACACAGCGAGAGGTTTTCAGCAGAAATGGGAAAGGAACAGAAACCAAGTGACCGAGTGATGTCAGCGCCGAACTGGAAGCAACTCTGGAAGCGACGCCATGACCTCAGAAAATTTCCAAGCAAGAGTCGGGGAAGAAGAGCCGTCCTCCCTTCCCACTCTAGAACGCCGGCATGACAGACTCATGTCTGTGTTGTGTTGCCTGGATTGCAGAATATTTCCGGGACATTTTTTAATGACCTTGTGAAGGAACAGGGGTGGTGTGGGGGGGTGTTTTGGTATTTATGGTGTGTGTTTCGTCAACCTGGGATATTCCGTGGAATATTCTTGAGCTGGAAACAGTCTTTTCTCTGAGGTCGGTGCACGTTCCCCACAAACATTGCAGAGGAAATGCCTGCCCGTCTTCCTCCCCCTCCCCTCTATTCTTGTCTTAAGGTTGCCAGCTCCAGGTGGAGAAATTCCTGGAGGTGCGTGGGGTGGAGCCTGGGGAGGGCAGGGTTTGGGAAGGTGGCCTCAACAGGGTACATTGCGTTGATTTCATACTCCTAAACTGCCATTCCCCCCTCCCCCGGTACTGATCTCTGTCGTCTGGAGATCGATTGTCATTCCGGGGGATCTCCAGGCCCCAGCTGGAGGTTGACAACCTTATGTCCTCCTCCTTCTCTTCTTCTTTTCCTACTCTTCCCCTTCTCTTTCTCCTCCTCCTCCTCCTGCTCTTCTCCAACTCATCCTCTTTTCCTCTTTTTCTCTTTTTTTCCTCTTACTCCTTCACCTCCTTCTCTTCTTCTTTTCCTCCTCCTCCTCTCCTCCTCCTCCTCTCTTTCTCCTCCTCCTCCTCCTCCTCCTCCTCCGGGTCTTCTCCTTCTCATCTTCTTTTCCTCTTTTTCTCCTTCTCCTCTTCCTCCTCCTGTTCTTCTTTTCCTCCTCCTCCTCCTCCTCTTCCTTCTCTTTTTCTCCTCTTCTCATCCTCCTCCTTCTCTTCTTCCCCTCTCTTTCTCCTCCTCCTGCTCTTCTTCCCCTCATCTTCTTTTCCTCTTTTTCTTTCTCCTCTTCCACCTTCTCTTCTTCTTTTCCTCCTCCTCCTCTTATCTTTCTCCTCCTCCTCCTCTTCTTCTCCTCACTTTCTCCTCTTCCTGCTCTTCTCCCCCTCATCTTCTTTTTCTCCTTCTCCTTTTCCTCTTCCTCCTTCTCTTCTACTTTTCCTACTCTTCCTCTTCTCTTTCTCATCCTCCTCCTTCTCTCCTCTTCCTCCTCTCTTTCTCATCCTCCTCCTCCTGGTCTTCTCCCCATCCCCATCCCCTTTCTTCCTCCTCCACCTCTTCCTCTTCTTCCTCCTCTTCTTTTCCTACACCTCCTCTTCTCTTCCTTCTCCTCCTTCTCCTCCTCCTCTCCTCCTCCTCCTTCTCTCCTCCTCCTCCTCTTTCTGCTCTTCTCCCCCTCATCTTCTTTTCCTCTTTTCCTCTTTTCCTCCTCCTTCTCTTCTTCTTTACCTACACCTCCTCTTCTCTTTCTCATCCTCCTCTTCTCTTTCTCCTCCTCCCGCTCTTCTCCCCCTCATCTTCTTTTCTTTTTTTCTCCTCTTCCTCCTCCACCTTCTTTTCTTCTTTTCCTGCTCATCCTCTTCTCTTTCTCCTCCTCCTCCTCCAGCTCTTCCCTCCCTCATCCTCTTTTCCTCCTTCTCCTCTTCCTCCTCTTTCTGCTCTTCTCCCCCTCATCTTCTTTTCCTCTTTTTCTCCTTCTCAAGAAGGCAGAGTAAAAACTCCAGATCTGCTTCTGGCTGCCAAATCAAACAAACATTTCCTGAACAGGTGACGCAGAGCTGGCTAATGAGCACAGGCGTTTTTCCTCCCTGGAAAGTGAACCGTGTTCTTTCCTATTATCTAGAAGATCGGTTGTTGCCTTTCCTCCCTGGCTGGTGCTGATATTATGCCTTTTTAAATGGAAATGTGCGCCTTTAAAAAACCATTTGCTTAAAAAAAACCTACGTGAATCATATATTTAATTCCAACAAGGATATTCAGAAGACCGGCCATTCATTTTAACCGAGGAAATGACTCTCAGAGTGGTAGTGTATCTAAACAGGATTCCTGTTCGTAGGGTATTCCTTTACTTAGGGGCCCGTCAGACTAGCACAGGTACAATTTATTTATTTACGTACTTTGTTTTTACCCTGCCTGTCTCCCTGACGGGGACTCAGAGTGGCTTATATCATTCTCGTCTCCTCCATTTTATCCTCACAACAATCCTGTGAGGTAGAAGAAGAAGAAGAAGAAGAAGAAGAAGAAGAAGAAGAAGAAGAAGAAGAAGAGGAGGAGGAGGAGGAGGAGGAGGAGGAGGAGGAGGAGGAGGAGTAGTTTGGATTTATATCCCGCCCTTCACTGCCCAAAGGCGTCCCAGAGCGGCTTACAAACTCCCTTCCCTTCCCCTCCCCACAACAGACACCCTGTGAGGTAGAAGAAGAAGAAGAAGAAGAAGAAGAAGAAGAAGAAGAAGAAGAAGAAGAAGAAGAGTTTGGGTTTATACCCCGTCCTTCACTGCCCAAAGGAGTCTCAGAGCGGCTTACAAACTCCTCTCCCTTCCCCTCCCCACAACCGACACCCTATGAGGTAGGTGGGGCTGAGAGAACTTCTGACAGAAACTGTCCTTGAGAGAACAGCTGTGCCAGAGCTTGTGACTGACCCAAGGTCACATCAGCAGGTGCAAGCGGAGGAGTGGGGGAATCAAACCCGGTTCTCCCAGATAAGAGTCCGCCCACTTAACCACCACACCAAACTGGCTCTCCTGGTAGGTTAGGTTGGAGGGCCAGCAACAGGGCAGAGAGGCCGAGGCCTTCCCCTGATACGACCATCACTAGAATGACATTTAGCTATTCTATCAGGAGACCAATGCCATCTATGAAATACTTTGTAAATATTTTCTTTATAGTCAATGGCCCTCATATATTTAACTGTTTTCCACATTTTGCCTTAAAAACAAGTCTAGCTCCCCACCTAGCGGTGCGTAACACTAAAAGAGCTAGAACTTATTATTATTAATTATTACCAGCAATCCAAAGTGTGAGCCATGCACGGATTTATGCCAGTGCACTAAAACAATTGCCCAGGGTGTCTATTTCTGCCTTATTGTGAGACCTTGTAATGCACCGCTTCCTTATAAAGGACGTGCAACCAATGATGTTTGGGCTGCTGAAACTTTACGGCTTATGGATCACACTGTCAGTTTATCAGTCCTGTTCAGCGCTACGTGCTCAGTTAGGCAAAATGGTTTTCATATATTGCCTCTCCACTGTGTTCCTCCAGGAAAGCTTTGCTCATCTGGGCAAAATCAGCAACTGCCCGTACCACATGCCTTCTCCACTCTGGCCCCCACCTTGTGGAACGGCCTGCCTTCTGCAAACTATGCAAACTGAAATGTTTCAAGAGGGCTTTTCTAAACTGGCAATACGGTAGGCACTGTTATAAGAGGGAGGAGGAGGAAGAGTGATTAACATATGGAATTCACTGCCACAGGAGGTGGTGGCAGCTACAAGCATGGACAGTTTCAAGAGGAAATTAGATAAATATCTGGAGCAGAAGTCCATCAGTGGCTATTAACCACAGGGTATAGATGGGAATTCTCAGTCTGGGGCAGGTGATGCACTCTATTCTTGGTGGTGGAGGGGGCAGCAGTGGGAGGGCTGCTAGTATCCTGGCCCCACTGCTGGACCTCCTGATAGCATGTTGTATTTTTGGCCACTGTGTGACAGAGTGTTGGACTAGATGGGCCATTGGCCTGATTCAACATTGGCTTCTCTTATGTTCTTATGTTCTTAAGAGGAGGAGATTGGATTTATTCCCTGCCCTTCACTACCCGAAGGAGTCTTGAAGCGGCTTACCATCTCCTTTCCCTTCCCCTCCCCACAACAGACACCCTGTGAGGTAGGTGGGACTGAGAGAGCTCTTTCGAGGACTGCCCTTGAGAGAACGGCTCTGAGAGAACTTGTGACTCACCCAAGGTCACCCAGCAGCTAACCACTACACCAAGCAGGAGATTGGATTTATACCCCGCCCTTCACTACCCGAAGGAGTCTCAGAGCGGCTTACAAACTCCTTTCCTTTCCCTTCCCCTCCCCACAAGAGACACCCTGTGAGGCAGGTGGGGCTGAGAGAGCTCTTTCGAGGACTGCCCTTGAGAGAACGGCTCTGAGAGAACTTGTGACTCACCCGAGGTCACCCAGCAGCTAACCACTACACCAAACAGGAGATTGGATTTATACCCCGCCCTTCACTACCCGAAGGAGTCTCAGAGCGGCTGACAAACTCCTTTCCCTTCCTCTCCTCACAAGAGACACCCTGTGAGGTAGGTGGGGCTGAGAGAGCTCTTTCGAGGACTGCCCTTGAGAGAACAGCTCTGAGAGAACTTGTGACTCACCCAAGGTCACCCAGCAGCTGCATCTGGAGGAGTGGGGAATCCAACCCGGCTCTCCCTAGATTAGAGTCCGCGCACTTAACCACTACACCAAACTGGCTTCACCAAAGGCTTCACAAAATTACTTAGATAAATGATTGGGGGCAGTTTGCTGTGGGATAGACCCTGCTGTGTAATTTCCGCATCACTTAGCATGTCACTTTTGCCCTTCGACTTTGCGTCAGATCTGCTTTTCGGACTTCCACTTGGTCCTTCAACTCAAATCCTATTGCGTTGCTGAATGGGTGTCCCATCGTATCGGTTGTCTTGACGCACGCACTGTGATCCACCTTGGGCCCGAGGGAGAAAGGTGGACTGTAAATAATTATCGGGAATTTCCCCGGCAGATCAAACAAAAATTAAACTTGATTATCTTCTGTCTGATATAAACCACGAAACAACCCGAATAGTGGCTCAATTTTGTGCACAGGAGTACAAAGATCGGGAGATGCATACAGCAGCCTGAGTGAAATTTTTTAAGGTTGCGAAATTTGCTCGTTTGATTTTACGTAGACCTTTGCGTATGCTGGTCATGGACTGTAAAATAAAAATGGTTGTTGTAGCATGCTCAAAAGCTGCCTGAGACGGTTGCCAAATTTGGCTGGCTGGCATACCAAACTAAGAAAGAGAGAAAGAAGTACAGATGGATTTATTTTTAATCTTTGATCGTAGTATTAGTTTTTGCCATTTCTGTATTTTAAACTTTTTAGATCCCTGTTTATAATTTTAGATGCTACTATATTTTATAGTTTCACTGTTCTTTTATCCGTTATTTACTTGCCTCTTATGGTATGGTTTGCTGGTCTATGACCGTAATAAATTGATTGACTGATTGATTGACTATAAATACCTTCCCTGGACATTTTCAAGAGGAGGCTGGACAACCAACTTTTGGGTATGTTGTAGGTATGTAGGGCTATCTTTTGGCTCTGCTCCTGCAGAGTGCAGGGGTTGGACTAGATGACCTGCAAGGTCCCTTCCAGCTCTAACATTCTATGATTCTATTATTCTTTCCTTCTTTCTTTCTTCCCACCTCTCTCTCTCTTTCTCCCTTTTCCTTCCTTCCCATCCCTCTCTCTCTCTTCCTTCCTTCCTTCCTTTCTTTCTGTCTCTCCCTTCCTTCCTTCTTTCCTTCCTTTCGTTCTTCCCACCTCTCTCTCTCTTTCTCCCTATTCCTTCCTTCCCACCTCCCTCTCTTCCTTCCTCCCTCTCTTCCTTCCTTCCTTCCTTTCCTTTCTTTCCTTCCTTCCTTCCTTCCTTCCTTCCTTCCTTCCTTCCTTTCTTTCTTTCTTTCTTTCTTTCTTTCTTTCTTTCTTTCTTTCTTTCTTTCTTTCTTTCTTTCTTTCTTTCTTTCTTTCTTTCTTTCTTTCTTTCTCTCTCTCTCTCTCTCTCTCTTCCTTCGTTCCTTCCTTCCTTCCTTCCTTTCCATCTCTCTCTGTCTCTTAGACAAATAAATATCTTTAGCAAACAAATATCATTGGACTAGATGACCTGCAAGGTCCCTTCCAACTCTTAACATTCTATGATTCTATGAAATAATTTAAATGAATACAGTTGCCAGCTCTAGGTTTCCAGAGCAGCCATTTTCTCCTGGGGAACTGAACTCTGTTGCGATCCTGGGAGATCCCCAGCCACCACTGGGAGGTTGGCAACCCTACTGGCTCTTCATTAACTTTAGGGATGCCAGCTTCCAGGGGGGGCCTGGGGATCCCCCGGAATTCCAGCTCATCTCCAGACTGCAGAGGTCAGTTTCCCCTGGAGGAAATGGCTGCTTTGGAGGGGGGACTCTGTGGCCTTGTGCCCCGCTGAGGTTCAGGGATGCCAGCCTCCAGGTGGGGCCTGGGGATCCCCCGGAATTCCAGCTCATCTCCAGACTGCAGAGATCAGTTCCCCTGGAGGAAAGGGCTGCTTTGGAGGGGACTCTGTGGCCTTGTGCCCCACTGAGGTTCAGGGATGCCAGCCTCCAGGTGGGGCCTGGGGATCCCCGGAATTCCAGCTCATCTCCAGACTGCAGAGATCAGTTCCCCTGGAGGAAACGGCTGCTTTGGAGGGGGGACTCTGTGGCCTTGTGCCCCACTGAGGTTCAGGGATGCCAGCCTCCAGGTGGGGCCTGGGGATCCCCGGAATTCCAGCTCATCTCCAGATTACAGAGATCAGGTCCCCTGGAGGAAATGGCTGCTTTGGAGGGGGACTCTGTGAAATTGCACCTCACCGAGGTCCCTGTCTTCCCCAGGCTCCAACCCCAAATCTCCAGGAGTTTCACAACCCAGACTGGCAACCCTCCCCCTCCCCATCCCATTGCACTGGCTAGGGAGGACCCGGCAACCTTATTTGAAGAAGAGAGAAGAGGAAGAATTGAACTGAATTTATACCCCGCCCTTCACTCGGTGTCTCAGAGCAGCTTACAGACTCCTTTCCCTTCCCTTCCCCACAACAGACACCCTGTGAGGCAGGTGGGGCTGAGAGAGCTCTGACAGAAACGGCTCATTTTCAAGAGCAGCTCTGACAGAACTATGGCTTGCCCAAGGTCATCCAGCAGCTGCAAGTGGAGGAGTGGGGGAATCAAACCCGGTTCTCCCAGATTAGAGTCCGCGCACTTAACCACCACACCAAACTGGCTTGACTTTCTGTTCTGAATTTCATCGCCTTCAGCTCTTTATTATCAGAGGGCACTCAGCCCGGTCTTAACGGCCTGCGGTTGCTGGTTTCCAAGCAACCGTGGTGGATCCTAAAAACATCCAAACGGCTGCAAGTTCACTGTAAACTCAGCTTGTTTCTATTCCCGGCTGGCAACCGACCCACTTGCTCTCCTTCTTCTCGGCGGTCTATTTATTTTGCGACGCTTAACACAAAATCAACTTCAGTAAATGTTGTTTATTGTCGTTTTTGCCTCTGTATTTATCCAAGCGGTGCCGCTGCAGGCCCGGAGACTTTCCGTCTGCAGTGCCCTGCCTCCAGTTCACACAGATGTTGGGCTCGGCTTAAAAAAAACAACAACCCTGCCTAGGAAGCGTCTGAGGGACTGTTTCTTGTAATCCTCGGTGGCTTTTGCAAATATATAGGGGTCTTCGAACCCCTGCCAGTTAGCCTCACACCTTGTTCATTTGTTTTGAGCAAGGACCTGATGCCCTGTCTTCTCGGTGCTTGCGGGGCCACAGGGGGAGGGCTTCAGGAGTTCTAGCCCCACTGGGGTACCTCTTGATAGCCCCTGGGTTTTGGCCACTGTGTGACACAGAGTGTTGGACTGATGGGCCATCGGCCTGATCCAACATGGCTTCTCTTATGCTCTTATGTCTGGGGCAGTGGTGCTCTGTCTTCTTGGTGCTTGGGGGCCACAGTGGGAGGGTTTCTGGAGTTCTGGTCCCGCTGGTGGACCTCCTGAGGACCCCTGGTTTTTGACCACTGAGTGACACAGAGTGTCGGACCGGATGGGCCATCGGCCTGATCCAACATGGCTTCTCTTATGGTCTTATAGATGAAACACTCTGTCTGGGGCAGTGGTGGTCTTGGTGCTTGAGGGGGCACAGTTTGAAGGCTTCTGGAGTCCTGACCCCGCTGGTGGACCTCCTGATGGCTCCTGGTATTTTTGGCCACTGTGTGACACAGAGTGTTGGACTGGATGGGCCACTAGTCTGATCCAACATGGCTTCTCTTATGTTCTTGGGTCTGGGGCAAGTGATGCTCTGTCTTCTTGGTGCTTGGGGGCCACATTGAGAGGGCTTCTAGAGTCCTGGCCCCACTGCTGGACCTCCTGAGGGCATTTGGTGTTTTTGGCCACTGTGTGTCACAGAGTGTTGGACTGGAAGGGCCCAACATATAACTTGAGAGATCTGAAAGGAAGACATCCCAAAATATGAACACTTGTTCGTGGAGCGCAAAGATGGAGTATACTAACAATTAACCCCAAAAGACTTTACTAATTTACTTAACAGGTTTGTTTGGGACTTACAGCAAGATGAAAAGAAGCTCGGTCAACCACGGTGGAAGCCAAGAACTTTACATATACTAACAGAAAGTTTAATACACTAATTACTCTTCACTCACCTCTTTTCTTTGTCCCACTGTATACCCTCCCCCCTTCTATATAAAAAGCAATACAATTCTCTCCTTTTTAAAGGTAAAGGTTCCCTTGCTTGAAAGCCAGTCGAATCCGACTCTAGGGTTGCGGTGCTCATCTCCGTTTCAAAGCCGAAGAGCCAGCGCTGTCCAAAGACATTTCCGTGGTCATGTGGCCGGCATGACTAAACACCAAGGTGCACAGAACGCGATTACCTTCCCACCAAAGTGGTACCTATTTATCTACTTGCAATTTCTTGCTTTCGAACTGCTAGGTTGGCAGGAGCTGGAACTAGAGACGGGAGCTCACCCCGTCATGCGGCAACTCTCGGGTCTTGAACTGCTGAACTACTGACCTTCCACAGCCTGCAGTTCAGTGTCTTAACCACTTGAGCCACCGCAGCTCCTTTCTCTCCTTTTTCGGAGAGTTTAAAAAAGAGAGAGAGAGAGAGAGAGGGCTTCTAGAGTTCTGGCCCCACTGGTGGACCTCCTGATGTCCCCTGGGTTTTGGCCTCCAGCCCCCCACCCCGATCGTCCCCGTCACTCTCCTCTGCACCTGCTCCAGTCTGCCCACATCCTTTTTGAATCGAGGCCTCCAGAACGGCACTCAAGACTCCTTTCTAACTTTCACTGTTATCTGTGTTTGTTGTTATGGCCTGGAGCTCTCCCAGAATTACAACAGATCTCCAGGCCGCAGATGGCTGCTTTGGGAGGTGGGCTCTGTGGCTTTATATGCTGCTGAGGCCCCCCCTCAAACCCCACCCTTCCTGTTGTATAGTGGGTTCGACGCATTAAGGAGCCAGGAAACAGCGTGATAAACAACACATGGTTTACTGGCACACGACGGAACAGAGACTACTGGCCGCCAGCCAACTATATGCGGTCCCCGTGGACTGCCCCCTAGTTCCCATTGGTGGGTTTGAATTTCCTGCCAAGGTTCCTATTGGTCCCCTGCTTGGGATTTCAGGACCCTAGCACCTATTGTCTCTTGAGCTCCAAGCTCTGGTAGATGTCGCTGTCGCCTGGTGGCGGTCAGCGGACATAACACTTCCCAAGCTCCACCCTTAAATCTCCAGGAATTCCCCAGATGAGAGCTCCCCCCTCCCCATAATCAGCTCCAAACTCTTAGTCCAATAATTGCTACCTATTCTGAGCTTTTCTGGGGTCATGAAGTTGCCTTATACTGAGCCAGACCCTCAGTCCATACAGGTCAGTATTGTCTACTCAGACTGGCAGCGGCTCTCCAGGGTCTCAGGCCGAGAAAGGTCTTTCCCATCCCCTTCTGCCTGGTCCTTTTAACTGGAGATGCCGGGGATTGAACCTGGGACCTTCTGCATGCCAGGCAGAGGCTCTGCCACTGAGCCAGGGTCTCAGGTCGAGGTCTTTCCCATCACCTGCCTGGTCCTTTCAACTGGAGATGCCGGAGACTGAACCTGGGACCTTCTGCAGGCCAAGCAGAGGCTCTGCCACTGAGCCAGGGTCTCAGGTCAAGGTCTTTCCCATCACCCCCTGCCTGGTCCCTTTAACTGGAGATGCCAGGGATTGAACCTGGACCTTCTGCATGTCAAGCAGAGGCTCTGCCTCTGAGCCAGGGTCTCAGGTCAAGGTCTTTCTCATCATCTCCTGCCTGGTCTTTTTAACAGAAGATGCCAGGGATTGAACCTGGGACCTTCTGCATGTCAAGCAGAGGCTCTGCCACTGAGCCAGGGTCTCAGGTCAAGGTCTTTCTCAGCCCCTCCTGCCTGGTCCTTCTAACTGGAGATACCGGGGATTGAACCTGGGGCCTTCTGCATGCCAAGCAGAGGCTCTGCCACTGAGCCAGGGTGTCTCAGGTCAAGGTCTTTCCCATCACCCCCTGCCTGGTCCTTTTAACTGGAGAAGCTGGGGATTGAACCTGGGACCTTAGGCATGCCAAGCAGAGGCTCTGCCACTGAGCCAGGGTCTCAGGTCAAGGTCTTTCCCATCACCTCCTGCCTGGTCCTTTGAACTGGAGAACCTGGTGATCAAACCTGGCACCTTCTGCATGCCAAGCAAAGGCTCTACCACTGAGCCACAGCCCATCCCCAACACATGAAGCTGGCCTTTCACTGAATCAGTCCCTTGGTCCATTAAGGTCAGTATTGTGTACTCTGGCAGCGGCTCTCCAGGTCTCATGGAGAGATCTTTCACGTCACCTCCTGCCTGGTCCTATTTGTGGAGATAGCAGGGATTGAACCTGGGACCTTCTGCATACAAAGCAGAGGCTCTTCCACTGAGCCACCGTCCCTCCCAGTCAGAAGGGGAAAACACACAGTGCTTTGGGACGAGTCCATATTTCACGTTGGCAAGCTTCACGGGCATTGACTCTCCGTGTTTAATTGCACTATGAGGGAATTGTCCCTCTGGGAGGGTTCTAATTCTTAAAGCTTTTTCCGGAGCAAGACAACCGCAAGATTGCAACCAACTGCTCCCCTCCTCCTCCTTTGGTTTAATTATCGCAACCTCGAATTGGAATATGGGCTTTTAAAAACCCATAGCCCTCTCCGTTGTAAGCTTCCTCCAATCTGTCTTCTTGTCGGGACCACCCAATCCCTTTGCATTCCGAGACGGGATGTTTATCTTTATTTTATCGTTCTAAGTTCCTTTGGGTGGTTCTGAGCCTGGCGACGGGTGCGGGTTTCACAGAAGGATTTCATCATGAGTTGAATCTGTAATTCTAAAAATTCAAATGAATTGCATGTTTTAATCTTGTATGACATGCAGAGAAAGGGGGAAGTGCATTTGGGAACTGGGAAGAGCGGTTCATGTCTTGCGGCTCTCAAAACATCTGAACTTTATTATTCTACATGGCTCTTGCGTTAAGCCTGTTTGGTTCGGCTAGTTAACTCTGCTCCTCAGACTGTAATTTGCGGCACTGGGTAAGAGCAGCAGTTTAACCAGGTTTTTCGCTTTTATTAGGGTTTGGAGTCGGCTTAGGGAAGGAAGTTTCTTAACCCTGCGCTTCAGACTGGATTGTCGGGCTCTGAAGAAGAGCTCAGTTTAACCTGGGTTTTACTCGGCGTTTTGTTAGGGTTTGGGGTCAGCTTAGCGAGGAAAACTTGTTTTCGTGAGCCATATAAAGGTAAAGGTTCCCTTGCTTGAAAGCCAGTCGAATCCGACTCTAGGGTTGCAGTGCTCATCTCCGTTTCAAAGCCGAAGAGCCAGCACTGTCCGAAGACATTTCCGTGGTCATGTGGCCGGCATGACTAAACACCAAGGTGCACGGAACGCTGTTACCTTCCCACCAAAGTGGTCCCTATTTATCTACTTGCAATTTCTTGCTTTCGAACTGCTAGGTTGGCAGGAGCTGGAACTAGAGACGGGAGCTCACTCCGTCTTGCGGCACCCGGGTCTCGAACTGCTGAACTACTGACCACAGTTTTTTAAGCAGGGCGCTTTTTTTGTAGAAAAAGCCCAGCAGGAACTCATTAGCATAATAGGCCACAACCAGCAGCAGAAGCTCATTATCATATTAGGCCACATGCTTGACAGCATGGCTCATTAGCATATTAGGCCACACACCCCATGTTACCAGAAGTGGGGTCATCCAGCCACACCCACCTTTTGCTTCTTATTCTGTTTACCTTGTTTGTTGTCAAAACCCCAGGGCTCTTTTTTGGAGCAGGAACTCCTTTGCATGTTAGGCCACACACCTCTCATGTAACCAGTCTGCATGAGTTTCTGCTGTTGGGTGTGGCCTATTATGCTAATTACTTCCTGCTGGGCGTGGCCAGCTCGGGAGCCAGCCGGAATGCCGTTCCTGTGCGTTCCGGCCCAAAAATAGCCCTGTAAATATGTACCCTGTTAAGCACACAAAAAATATGACTTACTTGTGCAGGGGACAGGAGACTAGGTGATGGATGGGCAGCCTTAAATCTTAGATCTGGGGTGTCAAACATGAAGAGGAGAGGACTCGCAATCGTGGGTTGAAATTAAGGGCGGGGAAGGTACCGGCTGGACCTTAGGAAAACCTTTTTGACAGTCAAGAGTTGCGCAACAGTGGAATCAGCTGCCTAAGGAGGTCGTGAGCCCCCCGCCCCCGGTCTGTCTTTAAGCGGTGGCTGGACAAACACTTGTTAGGGATGCTCTAGGCCAGGAGGGTCAAACATACGGCCCGGGGACCAGATCACGCCCCTGGAAGGCTTCCATCAGGCCTCCGGAGTGGAACTGGCCGTCTTCTACTTCTTCTTCCAGTTCTGCTGCTGCTGCGTCATCCTAGGTTTGCAGCTTACAGAGACACACCTGAACAAGACTGCAACAGCACAGACATTTCGGTGCAATAATTCAGAGCAAGCGGTGTCCGTGATCGGACACTGTGCAATGAACAAACTATCGCAAGAGTGCATGTTTTTATTTTAAGTTAAAATAAGTGTTAAGCATGTTTTTATTTTAAGTTAAAAAAAAAAATCCTTTGTGTTGGTGTCCTTTATAAAGTTTCTATCTCTGCTCCCTGGCATTACGTTTTATGACGCGCCCGGCCCGGCCCGACAAGGTCTCATTTACGTCAGATCCGGCCGTCATAACAAATGAGTTCGACACCCCCTGCTTTAGATGTTCCTTCTGGTTGTGGTAACAGGGGCCAGAGAAACCTCGTAAGTTGAAGTTGACAGTCTGGGAAACAAGGAACTGAATCTCCCTTCGGTGTTTACTGAGGTTATATACCGCTCCTTTACCAAGTATTCAGTCTCACTGGGAAAGCGTTCACCCTCTGGGAAGCCGAAGTTGAGAGCCGATCTCAACTTATAAACCGACGCGTTCCACTGAAGACACTGACCCCGTTAAATACTACAGTTTCTGTTCAGTAAAAACTGGTTGTTTATCTCCATGTGTGTCACATCAGCCCAGTGAAATTCCGTAGGGAAAAGGGTTGCTGTTACCATTGCCACCCTCCAGGTGGGGCCTGGAGACCTCCTGGAATTACAACGGATCTCCAGACGACAGAGATCAGTTGCCCTGGAGGAAATGGCTGCTTTGGAGGAGGGGACGACTCCTCTATGGCCTCATAACCTGCTGAGGCCCCTAACTTCCCTAAACTATATAACTGAGAATTCCTCAACAATAAGTCCACTACCTAATAAATACCTGGGCTTTGTTTGTAGAAAAAGCCCAGCAGGAACTCATTAGCATAATAGGTCACACCCAACAGCAGGAACTCATTAGCATATTAGGCCACACCCCCTGACAGCACAGCTCATTGGCATATTAGGCCACACCCCCATGTTACCAGAAGTGGGGTCATTCAGCCACACCCACCTTTTGCTTCTTATTCTGTTTTCCTTGTTTGTTGTCAAAACCCAAACCTTCTTTTTTATAGCGGGAACTCCTTTGCATGTTAGGCCACACACACCCCTAATGGGGCCAATCCTAATGAGTTTCTGCTGTTGGGCGTGGCCTATTATGCTAATGAGCCCCTGCTGGGCGTGGCCAACTCGGGAGCCAGCCGGGACTCTGTTCCTGTGCTTTCCTGCCTCAAAATAGCCCTGATAAATACTAAGAATTTACGTTTTATCAGTGGGGAATTGTGTCCCTCACCGTTATTCTGTGGAGTTCAAAAGTTTTAATATCTGTAACGTTGTTCAGTTGTTGTTTTTCATACGATTTGTATGTAAAGAAAAGGAAAAATCAATAAATTTTAAGTAAAAAAAAGAGAGAGCGCGCGAGAGAGAAACTGGAAAGTCCCACAGGTGCAAAGGCCTGAGAAAGAGTGTCAGATGCAAAAAGCCGAGATGCAGGAAGACCTGGCAACCGGCAGGAGAGGGGGAAGGAGGAGACTTACAGGAGAAAGAGGGCGTGGGATCGGTGCCCTGGGCACAATAACACCACTTCCAGTACGACCCAGGAATGGTATCATCGCACCAGGGGTGACGAGCTAGCATCCCGCCCAAACTCTGCGGTATAACCATAGAGCGGGATTTCCCCAACAGGGTGGTGGGATCACCCACAAAATGGCTGCCATCAAACGACGGCAGCAACTTACCTGCAGTCCCGCGGAGAAAGCCCTTGTGCTATGGTGGCATCTGCCGCCGAAGCAAGGTTCGAAGAAACCTGCTTAGTCAAATCAGATCTCCAGCTGGGCAGAAGCCACACCTGGGACTACCCTCTCTCTTAAGAATGCTTGGCAAGCGCCAAGAAAGGCCAGAGGCAAGGGCGTAGACTTTGCAATTTCCCAGGGGGGGCTGGGGCTGGGCCAGAGGCATTGCTAAGTAATTAAAAGAACTGGGACCCAATGACATCATAGGGAGGAGCCAGTGACATCACAGGCCATTGTCACTATCTATGGAGGTGGAACTATGTGGCATTTAGGGTGGGGCTCCCCAGAAAATTAGGGTGGCCTGGGAACCCCTTAGCAATGCCCCTGGGCTGGGCTAACCCCAGGAACAGGTGCCTTCTTAGCACACTGCTTAGAAACTCCACCTTAAAATGCAGCACAGATCCTATTGCTAGGGACTGTTTTTCCACTCTGGGAACCGTCATTACACTCCCAGAGTAGCCTATCTGGGCCCAAAACCTTATTGGAAAAACCATTCTGCATTTTCTTTGCAACTTTTTTGGGCTGCAGTGTATTTCAGCAGAGCCCATGCAAGTCAATTGGTATTCCTAGCTCCCATTATCTCCAATGGGCCTTCAAGCCTCTCCCATTATTTCCAATGGGCAATCCTGTCATTCCTTTTAGCACATCCCAGTTGGTTGCCCCTTTGAAACTACCACACCATTTTAAGTAACAGCAAAACGAAGAGCATGAACATAGAGTGCACATCCCTTACCAATGTTCTCTCTAGGCTGCACACAGATCAAAAGGAAATTTTAAAAGGCCTCTGATCGGCATGCCCCCCATCTTGTTCATGCAGATGGGCTTACAATTTAAAAATGAAATGGAGATTGAAAGAAAGGGTGATTCAGCAGATGCAAGCCAATGTCAGAGGTCTGCATCCACCATCTCAAACAGAAGAACCAGAGCTTCCAGTTTCAGCACTGGAGCTAGGGGTGCCAGCCTCCAGGTGGGATCTGGTGATCCCCTGGAATCATAGCTCATTTTCAGACTACAAAAATTAGTTTCCCTGAAGAAAATGGATGTTCTGGAGGGTGGACTCTATGGCATTGTATCCCACTGAGGTCCCAGTCCTCCCCAGGCTCCATCCCCAAATCTCCAGGAGTTACCCAACCTGTATTGGGCCACCCCTCCCCCTCCATCCCCCAGCGGTGGACGGGGGCACCTGGCAATCCTAACTAGGGGTGTTTTAACAAGGGAGAGAGGGAGGCGAGAGGTGGAAAGAAAGCAAAAAGATGGGAAGGAAGGAAGGAAAGAAGGGGGAGGGAGGGGAGAAATGAAAAGAAAGAAAATAGAAATCCCTCTCCATAATTTATCCAGGAGTTCAGGGGAGAGTTGGTCTTGAATGTATGCATTTAAACTCTTCAAGGTCTCCTCTCGGAGAAAATAAAGGGCTCTGGTTAAGTAGCGAACCAGGAGTGAGAAAACAACAGCAGCAGCACAAGGCCGCAGGAAAGGTGCCTGGGCACCCAGCCGCCCAGAGATACCCCATGGATGCCAGCCTCCCCCCCCCCCTGACCTCCCTGCATGGCTCTGCAAGGCAAGCTTTGTGTGTGTGGGGAAACAGAAGAACAAGGGCGCAGGGTGCCCAGCCGTCCCAAGGCCAGCAATCCTCCATGGATGCCAGCCTCCCCCCAACCTCCTCACATGGCTCTCTGCAAGGCAAGCCTTGCAGGGAGTGGGAAAATAACAGCAGCGGCACGAGGCTGCAGGAAAGGTGCCCAAGAGTCCAGCCGTCCCAAGGCGGGCAATCCTCCATGGATGCCGGCCTCCCCCCACTTCCCCCACTTCCTAACCTTCCTGCATGGCTCTGCAAGGCAAGCCTTGCAAGGAGAGAGGGGGAAAAAACCTAGAAGAACAAGGGCACAGGATGCCCAGCCTCCCTGAGGCCAGCAATCCTCCAAGGATACTGGCCTCCCCCCAAATCTCCTCGCATGGCTCTCTGCAAGGCAAGCCTTGCAGGAAGCAGGAAAACAACAGCAGCGGCACAAGGCCGCAGGAAAGGTGCTTGGGCACCCAGCCACCCCGAGGCTGGCCTCAGCCAGCCAGCCTGGGCACTCTCTGCCTAGTGCCCACCACCCCACCCCTGAAAACATCCCCCCACCCTCGCTGGAGCCCCAGGACAGCATGGGAAAGCTGAAAGCACTGAAAACATGTGCAGCCCCCAGCTCCACCAGGCCCAACTGAGGGTTTCTGGGAGCTGGGGGTGGGGCTTAGCTTTCAGGAAGCAAGCCCTGAGTTTCCTGCCACCCCACCCGAAGTCTCAGAAAGCAGAGGGGAAAAACCTCCGCTTTCAAAATGGGTTGGGGGTGGCAAAGCTTGTGAGCCTGGTTGCCCGGGGGGGGCTCAGTCACCCCTGGAAAATTTCGGGGGTAGCCTCAGCCCTCAAGCCCCCCTGAAGTTGACACCTATGGCCAGAGGGAGGAAATTCCACACACACATAGGCATGTCGATAATATGGGGGGGGACGTTTTGACGCTCTGGTTTTAGGGCAGAACTCTACAGCTTGAGGGCAATTTTACCACAGAGTTTTGGCGTGGCGGTTTGGCGTGGCGGACTCTCATCTGGGAGAACCAGGTTTGATTCCCTCCACTCGCAGCCGCTGGATGAACTTGGGCAAGCCATCGTTCTGTCAGAGCTGTCCTTGGAGAAAGAGCAGTTTCTGTCAGAGCTCTCTCAGCCCCACCGACCTTGCAGGGAGTCTATAGTGGGGAGGGGAAGGGAAAGGAGTTTGTCAGCCGCTCTGAGACTCCGAGTGAAGGGTGGGGTATAAATCCAATCTCCTCCTCTTCTTCTTCCTCTTCCTCCTCCTCCTTCTTCGAGTTTTGCCCCAAAACCAGAGCGTCACCCAGACGTCACCGGCATGCCTAGGTGACATATGCATGTCGCACGACACCCCCACTCACTCCTGGAAACCCTCCCCCAATCAAGGTTGCCAGGCCTTAACTGGGTGCTGGTGGGGCGGGGTCCAATCCTGCTCTGGGAGTTGCATGCGCACACCTGCACATCAGGCGGGGGATGCTCTAGCATTTTGGGGGAAACTCTATGGTCGCCAAACGCTAGCACATCCCCCACACAACATACCCGGTGCGATGACGTCACCTCTGGGTGACGTCATCGCCCCAAGCACATCAGGTGGGATGGGGCTCTTTGGGGCGGGGCTCTGTCCATTGGCCAGTTGGCTGGCGGCAGATTGGGGCTCCTGAAATTGGGGAGGAAACCTGCCCCCATAGGGTGGATGGCAACCATACCCCCCAATCCCCATCCAAGCGGGGAAGATTGGACCTGGCATCCCTAGCATCCACTGGCATCACGTTGGTTACTCTTGCCATAGAGTTTTGGGCAAATGCCACCATGATGACATCACTTCCAGGTCACACCAGAAGTGAAGCCCTAGATACCTTTGGAATGATTCTCCATTATACCCTATGGGGACCGGTCTCCATAGGGTATATTGGATCTCTGTTCCATATGATTGTCCAATTCCCTCTGAAAATTTGGCACATCCCTCTCAAAAAAACAGCCTCTCCAGAGCCCTAGATACCTTTGGAATGATTCTCCATTATACCCTATGGGGACCGGTCTCCATAGGGTATATTGGACCTCTGTTCCATATGGTTGTCCAATTCCCTTTGAAAATTTGGCGCCTCCTTCGCAAAAAAACAGCCCCTCCAGAGCCCTAGATACCTTTGGAATGATTCTCCATTATACCCTATGGGGACTGGTCTCCGTAGGGTATATTGGACCTCTGTTCCATATGATTGTCCAATTCTCTCTGAAAATTTGGCGCCTCCCTCTCAAAAAAACAGCCCCTCCAGCTTCCGGTCGGAGTAAAATGGCGAATTGACACACTTTGCGAGTTGTGCAGAGTGTACTGCGGCATCTGACGACAGTCTGGGCTTTATCTGGCCCAGCGCAGCACTCTCCAGGCGGGGGAGTGGCAAGCAAGCAGCGAAGCCTGAGGGGGAGTTGAGATCGGTGTAGATAAGCTTCGGAGGAAGCTTGTTTACACTTTGATCTCCTTCCGTGAAGAGGGCAGTTGCAAACCAACTCTACAGATGCCAGCTGGGCTGAGTATTCAGCATAAATTCGCCATCTACCGATCTCTTTATCATCAAGATTAACACCGTTTACAGAAGAAGCACCGCGAAACCCCGAGATTACAAGCAAGGTAACAAATGCATAAGCGCTTACCGGTTTAAAGAAGAATGAGAAATTGAAACGTACGGATAAGCGTTGAAGCCTTTAAGGAACTATTCCGCTTGAATTAGAAGTAAAACGAAAGCTTTCCTTTAGAGAAAAAGGCTGAAAAGTGACTTTGTTTTGCATTCCTGTGGTCAGTCAAGTCTAAACTTTACGTAGCAGAAACGAAACTAACGGTGACTCTATGATACAGGAAGTGGGCTAGAGTGGCTAGAGTGGAGGTTTTAGAGACTGTTGTACTGGAAACGGATGGACATTTTATTGTGGGACACCAGCCCTACCAGAAGTTGGATTACAGAGACAGACAGATGAACAGGAAGTTTGGAAGGAGCCTACTCTAGCCAGAAAATCATAGAGAAATTGCGCCCGACATTTTGGGGAGGACTAAATTTTAAAAAGCTATTTTCAAGCCGAAAAAGTGTTTAAACAAGTTTTAAAGGCGGCGATTTGGCTTGGAGGATTGCTAATACAAAGACTGACTAGTATTGAAGTTGCCTCCAAGACGGATTTGAGGTCAAGACCTAGAGCTGCTTCATCACCTAGCCCAAGAATGACTGCAAAGGAAAAAAGAGTGGCAAGCAGCCATGGAAGCGATGGAAAAACGGATGACCGAAGTGGTGCAGAATTTTGGAAAACAAATAGAATCACAGCAACAACAACTGCAAAAACAGCTGCAAATTCAATTGGAGCAAATAGAACAAGTGCAAGTTCAAGTACAGAAAAAAATATGGAAGAACTGAAAGAACTGGTACTTACAGAAGTGTCAGGGATAAAAAAAGATACAGAAGAACTCAAAAAGGAAGTCAAAAGTCTGGTGACAAAATCTGAAGATATGGAACAAAAGGTTAAAAAAACCCTGTCAGAAAATACAAGGCTAGAGACCATGATGGAATATAGGGCTACTCAGAACCATCTGAGATTGAGAGGGATAGAAGAGGAGGAAGATCAGGATCTACGGGCTCTAGTAATTAAGACATTGACAACTTATATAAGGGAAGATGAAGGAGATTTGGATGCAGACTTTGACTTGATTTATAGAGTGAACTCAGCCTATGCCAAAAGAAAGCAATTACCCAGAGATGTGATTGTTCAATTTGTGACAACAAAGATGAAGGAAGACGTTTTCAAGAAACAATTTACACAACCGTTGGAAATTAACGGAAAGAAAATAATAATTCTGAGAGAAATTCCGAGATCGATTTTACAAGACAGAAAGAAATTCAAGAAATTGACAGATAGACTAAAAGAAATGAACATTAGGTTCAGATGGGAGATCCCATATGGACTTACATTTATGTATAACTCGGTGAGATCTACTCTTAAATCTGAAGGAGATTTATACAGATTTAAAGAGAGCAATCTGGATGATTTTAAAGATATTTAATTCAACACCATTATGGATTACAAATTTCTATCTTGGAATGTAAATGGACTAAATTCACCAAGTAAAAGAAGATTAGTGAATCATTGGCTGGAGAAACAAAAATGTAATATAATCTGTTTACAAGAAACACATATTAGAAAACAAGACAACAAATATTTGGTTAATAAAAAATTGGGAGAAGAATTTCATTCCTCAGCAATTAATAAGAAAAAAGGAACAGTGATTTATATTTCAAAAGAATTGGATCCTAAACAAATTTTCTCAGATAAAGAAGGAAGGTATGTTGGCGTGGAAATATGGATGAACAGAAAAAAGACATTGCTTGTAAATATATATGCACCCAATGGTGCAAAAGAGACTTTCTTTAATGATTTGACTAAAGAGTTGGAGTGTTTAAATTATGACCAATTTGTTCTTGCTGGAGACTTTAATGGTACAGTGAATAACACATTGGATAGAAAATCCAAGGCAAGTGGAGAGACAGTTGGAAAATTACCAAAAAATTTCTTTCAATTGATGAAACAAGAGAAACTGGAAGACGTTTGGAGGAAGTGGAATCCTAAGACTAAGGACTATACGTTTTACTCGAATAGACACAACTCCTTTTCCCGAATTGACATGATTTGGATGTCAGAGGAGATGACGCAAAAAACTTATAAAATACAAATTCTACCGAAAACTAACTCTGATCATAATCCCCTACGTTGGATATCTAAAGCAAAACCTAAACAGTTATATTGGAGAATTAATGAAGATTTATTGGATCAAAAACAAATTAATGAAATCTTAAAAAAGGAAACGAAAAACTTTTTTGAATTGAACTTGAATAAAGGTACGGATATACAAGTTGTATGGGATGCTTATAAAGCGGTAATGAGAGGTATGCTTATCTCTCTGAACTCCAAGGATAAAAAGCAAAAGATCCAACAACAGAAAGACCTTCATGAAAAAATTCGACAAAAAGAAAAGGAATTAAAGAAAAGACCAGGGAAGAAGAAGATTATTAAAGAGATCCACTTTCTGCAAGATCAGCTGAATGTTTTATTAAACAGAGAATTATATTGGAATTTGAAGAAATTACAGCAAAAAGCATTTGAGGGTGCAAACAAACCAGGAAAGTTTTTAGCATGGCAACTGAAAAATAGAAAAGAAAGGAATTTTATATCTAAGATTACTGAAGATGGAAAGGATGTTATGAGCTTGAATGGCATAAAAAGAGCTTTCTTTAAATATTACGCCAAATTATTCAAAAAGAAAGGAATTGATCAACAGAGAATTAAGAATTATTTGGAGACTATTGAAGTTCCAGAGCTGGGAAAACAAATTAAGGAATTATTAAATGGTTTAGTAAAGAAAGAAGAAGTGACAATGGCGATAGAAGATGCAAAGTTGGGCAAAGCTCCAGGACCAGATGGCTTTACAGCAAAGTTTTATAAGAAATTTAAAGAGGAGCTAACCCCTATTTTAGTACTTCTGTCAAATGAGATAAGAAAGACCAAACGGATCCCAGATTCGTGGAAAGAAGCAAATATTTCATTGATACCTAAAGAAGGTTTGGATTTGACTCAAGTAAAGAATTATAGGCCAATATCGCTATTAAATAACGATTACAAATTATTCGCAAAAATAATTTCGGAGAGACTGAAAAAATATTTGAAAGATATAATAGCGGAAGAGCAAGCTGGATTTTTACCAAACAGACAAATCAGAGACAATCTAAGAGTGGTGATAGATGCAATTGAATACTATGACAAACATCCGGAAAAAGAAGTTGGATTCCTCTTCTTAGATGCGGAAAAAGCTTTTGATAATTTAAATTGGGAGTTTATGCTGCAAGTTATTGAAAAAATGGACATTGGACAGTCTTTTTTAAATATGATTGTGGCAATATATTCAGAACAAAAAGCGGCTTTGAATATAAATAAAGAAAAGACGGACTTCTTCCAAGTCCAAAAGGGAACACGTCAAGGCTGCCCGTTATCTCCGTTGTTGTTTATTTGGATATTGGAAATATTATTAACAGCGATAAGAAAAGATAATAATATTGAAGGACTTACAGTGAAAGGTTTTGCTTATAAATACAGGGCATTTGCAGATGATGTAATGTTTATGATTCAAGACCCAATTGAGAAAATACCACAATTGATGGAAAAAATTGAAGAATTTGGTTCAGTTGCGGGATTTTATGTTAATAAAAGTAAAACCAAAGTGATGTGCAAAAATATGACGAAACAAAGACAAATAGAACTGCAGGAGAAAATACAATGTGAAGTAGTCACAAAGACTAAATATCTTGGAATTGAATTAACCATGAAAAATATTGACTTGTTTAAAAACAATTATGAAAAGGTGTGGCACAGGATTCAGCAAGATATGAAGAAATGGGACACTTTGAATTTATCATTGATGGGAAGAATCGCGACTGTAAAAATGAATATCTTGCCGCGTTTGATGTTTCTGTTTCAGACTATTCCAATACTAAAACAAAGGAAAGTACTGGATTCGTGGCAGAAAGAATTATCCAAATTTGTATGGGCAGGAAGAAAGCCAAGGATTAAAATGAAAATTTTATGTGATGCAAAAGAGAGAGGAGGCCTACAACTACCAAATCTAAGACTGTATTATGATGCCGTCTGTTTAACATGGTTGGAACAGTGGATTAATCTGGAGAACAAGAAGTTATTGGCCCTGGAAGGGCATGATAACAAATTCGGATGGCATGCATATTTATGGTATGGAAAAGTAAAAATGGATAAATTTTTTAAACACCACTTTCTAAGACAATCACTGTTCGAGACATGGATGAGATATAGAAAATTCTTCTTAGAAGAAAGACCACTTTGGATTGTACCAGCTGAAGTGATTAATCCATATTCAAGAAACCAAGGGCTAGATTGGCTACCTTATAAAAATCTTTTAAAATCTGAAGGGAAAAATTTTGTGTTAAAAGACAGATTTGATGTTGAATTTGAATATGATTGGTTGAAATATAGACAGATTTATGATTTATTTAAGACCGATAAAAGAGAATATGGTTTTAGAGAAAAGAATATTGAAATTGAAACTGTATGGCTTGAAAAAGGAAAAAAATGATTTCTAAACTGTATAAGGTTTTATTGAAATGGTATACTGAGGATGAAGTTGTAAAAGAGCAAATGATAAAATGGGCTGTAAATGTTAATACAGAGATATTAATGACATCTTGGGAATACTTGTGGAAAAAGTCAATGAAAATTTCAACTTGTGTAAATGTTAAAGAGAATTGTTATAAAATGATGTACAGATGGTATATGACGCCCAAAAAAATTGCTATTATAAATGAAAGTATGTCTAACAAATGTTGGAAATGTAAGAAACATGAAGGGTCTTTTTACCATATGTGGTGGACATGTGATAAAGCAGTAAAGTATTGGACACAGATCCACAATGAGATACAAAAAATTTTGAATTGTACTTTTAAGAAAGACCCACAGATGTTATTGTTAGGTCTTAAAATGGAAGAAATAAATGTAGCCAAGAGAACACTATTATGGTACTTGACTACAGCAGCAAGATTGACTTTTGCTCAATGTTGGAAACAAGATAAAGTACCTGAAACATGGGAATGGATTAAAAAAATGTTGTTTTTGGCGGAAATGGACAAGTTAACAAGAAAGTTAAACAACGAAGAAGATGAAACTTTTTTTAAAGATTGGAAAGACTTTCAAAAATATTTGTTGAAAAATTGGGACATTAAAAGTGGTTTGATTAGTTTTGACAGTTATTAAGAAGAAATGGAAAGAGAATTTGACTTTTGTATTGTTACCGTTAGTAAGAGAAAAAAAGTTTAGAAGCAATTGTAATGGAATAAGAGAGATATTAATGGGGTTGGAGCAGTGCTGGAAGCCTGATGGGGGGGGGGAAAGGGAAAAAAGAAAAAATGGGTATGTATTGGTATGTTTAAATTGTATGAACTTGTGATATATCCAATAATAAATTGTATTTACAAAAAAAAAAAAAAAACAGCCCCTCCAGAGCCCTAGATACCTTTGGGTTGATTCCATAGGGTATATTGGACCTCTGTTCCATATGATTGTCCAATTCCCTCTGAAAATTTGGCGCCTCCCTTTCAAGAAAACAGCCCCTTCAGAGCCCTAGATACCTTTGGATTGATTCTCCATTATATCCTATGGGGACCAGTCTCCATAGGCTATAATGGAGCACCCAGCAGCTATTTCTCTCTCTCCCCGCTTTCTGATAGCCCTGAGGTGGGGGGAGAGGCTCCATACCAGGGGATCCCCTGCCCCTAACTGGGGATTGTCAATCCAATTCAGCTGTCCCCCTGTAGGATGATCTTCAGAACTTCATAGAGCTCACTATAGACCTTGCATATTCCAACCCAAGGAAGCTCCCATATTCCGAATCAGACCACCAGTCCACCGAAGTCAGTCCTGACTACTCAAACTGGCAGCAGCTCTCCAGGGTCTCTTGGGCTGAGGTCTTCCACCTCACCTGCAACCAGATGCTCACTGGAGACGCCGGGGATCGAACTTGGGACCTTCTGCATGCAAAGCAGGTAGTCTACCGCTGGGCCGTGGTCCCTTTCCTCCACTCGAGAGCCAGTTTGGTTAAGTGCGCGGACTCTAATCTGGGAGAACCGGGTTTGATTCCCCCATTCCTCCACTTGCACCTGCTGGATGACCTTGGGCAAGCTGTAGTTCTGTCAGAGCTGTTCTTGAAAAAGAGCAGTTTCTGTCAAGAGCTCTCTCAGCCCCCACATACCTCACAGGGTGTCTGCTGTGGGGAGGGGAAGGGAAGGGAGTTTGGAAGCCGCTCTGAGACTCCTTCGGGTAGTGAAGGGTGGGGTATAAATCCAATCTCTTCGTCTTCTTCTTCTTTCAAGGGTGAAAGCTGCCTTCGTCTGGTACAAGTAGGAAAGGAGACCCCCCCCAGTCCAGTTCGATGTAGTGCTTCAGAGTGCAGACTCTAATCTGGGAGAAACAGGTTTGATCCCCCCACTCCTCCACACGCAGCTGCTGGTGTGACCTTGGGTCAGTCACAAGTTCTCTCAGAGCTGTTCTCTCACAAGCAGTCCTTGAAAGAGCTCTCTCAGCCCCACCTACCTCACAGGGTGTCTGTTGTGGGGAGGGGAAGGGAGTTTGTAAGACGCTCTGGGAGAAACAGGTTTGATCCCCCCACTCCTCCACACGCAGCTGCTGGTGTGACCTTGGGTCAGTCACAAGTTCTCTCAGAGCTGTTCTCTCACAAGCAGTCCTTGAAAGAGTTCTCTCAGCCCCACCTACCTCACAGGGTGTCTGTTGTGGGGAGGGGAAGGGAGTTGGTAAGACGCTCTGGGAGAAGCAGGTTTGATTCCCCCTCTCCTCCACACGCAGCTGCTGGTGTGACCTTGGGTCAGTCACAAGTTCTCTCAGAGCTGTTCTCTCACAAGCAGTCCTTGAAAGGGCTCTCTCAGCCCCACCTACCTCACAGGGTGTCTGTTGTGGGGAGGGGAAGGGAGTTAGTAAGACGCTCTGGGAGAAGCAGGTTTGATTCCCTCCTCTCCTCCACACGCAGCTGCTGGTGTGACCTTGGGTCAGTCACAAGTTCTCTCAGAGCTGTTCTCTCACAAGCAGTCCTTGAAAGGGCTCTCTCAGCCCCACCTACCTCACAGGGTGTCTGTTGTGGGGAGGGGAAGGGAGTTAGTAAGACGCTCTGGGAGAAGCAGGTTTGATTCCCTCCTCTCCTCCACACGCAGCTGCTGGTGTGACCTTGGGTCAGTCACAAGTTCTCTCAGAACTGTTCTCTCACAAGCAGTCCTTGAAAGGGCTCTCTCAGCCCCACCTACCTCACAGGGTGTCTGTTGTGGGGAGGGGAAGGGAGTTTGTAAGATGCTCTGAGACTCCTTTGGGTAGGTCTCAGGGTATAAGTCCAGTCTCCTCTTCTTCTTCTTCTTCTTCTTCTTCTTCTTCTTCTTCTTCTTCTTCTTCTTCTTCTTCTTCTTCTTCTTCTTCTTCTTCTCCTTCTCCTCCTCCTCCTCCTCCTCCTCCTCCACCTCATGGAACTACAGCTGTTCTCCAGGTGACAGAGGTCAGCTCTCCCGGAGAAAAATGTCTGCTTCGGAGGGGGATACCGACTGACCAACCAACTCCGTTCCACCTGCTATCTCCTTCCACCAGTGGGCAATCAGCAGGCTCTCCACGTGTGAGTCGTGGCCCTTGCATGACGGCGTGGTCTTAGAATAGCACCAGACTGTCTCCGTAAGGGCACCCCACCCAACCACTTCCTCCGGCGGAGAATGGCCAGTGCCTTTATCAGGCCTTTCATCTTGGGATTCATTGCATGCTGTGTGTGCCGGATCATAACGCCGACGTTAGGGCCTGGGTCTCGTCTCCGCGTTCTCCCGGGAGCCCATTGTGTGCTCGGCCTTCTTTCACTTTCGGCTCCCGCTCGTTCCCACAGCTTCGCAGCGATAACTGTATGAAATCCCAGGCTGGGAAATTCCAGGAGGTTTGAGGACGGAGCCTGGGGAAGAGCGGGGTTTGGGGGCAGAGCCTGGGGAATAGCGGGGTTTGGGGGCGGAGCCTGGGGAAGAGCGGGGTTTGGGGGCGGAGCCTGGGGAAGAGCGGAGTTTGGGGGCGGAGCCTGGGGAAGAGCGGAGTTTGGGGGCGGAGCCTGGGGAAGAGCGGGGTTTGGGGGCGGAGCCTGGGGAAGAGCGGGGTTTGGGGGCAGAGCCTGGGGAATAGCGGGGTTTGGGGGCGGAGCCTGGGGAAGAGCGGGGTTTGGGGGCGGAGCCTGGGGAAGAGCGGAGTTTGGGGGCGGAGCCTGGGGAAGAGCGGGGTTTGGGGGCGGAGCCTGGGGAAGAGCGGGGTTTGGGGCGGAGCCTGGGGAAGAGCGGAG
>JAPDNY010000451.1:0-5000 GCA_029375565.1 Gekko gecko
GCAAGTGACTGGCCCGCTTCTACTGACACGAAGTCTTCCAAGAGGGGGTGGGGAGCTTTCATTTATAGTTGTGTTGATGCTTATTGCCGGTCCTACAAAAGACACATTGTGCAGCTAAGATTCGTGGAGGGAGCGCTTCTGTCATTTTCAATGATAGTTATAAACAGAACACATCAATTTACAAAACTTTCTTGCAGTGCATATTTATTCTTTACTTGACCCACCTGGAGTTGGCAATCCTAACTGGGATTTGCTTTTGCAATAGGGAATATTCAAAAATAGCACCCTTTTCCACCTGCAGGTGAAATAGAAGCATTGTATTCTACTATTACTGGGTATGGTCAAGGAAGATGCATGCACCCTACGCCCACTTTCCATTTTGGCTCCACTTTCCATTTTGGCTCCAATCTGCTCCAGAGCAGCTGGAGAGCTGGGAATCATCTTCCCACTCCCTCTCGCTCCTATGCTCGAAGAGCTGCTGGCTTAAGTTCCTCTTTTGGTTTAATGGTCCCCCCACACCCGCTCTTTAAGACAGCCAGTTTGGTGTAGCAGTTAAGTGCACGGACTCTAATCTGGGAGAATCGGTTTGATTCCCCCCTCCTCCACTTGCACCTGCTGAAAGCTCTGGCAGTTGTCCTTGAAAAAGAGCAGTTTCTGTCAGAGCTCTCTCAGCCCCACCTACCTCACAGGGTGTCTGTTGTGGGGAGGGGGAAGGAAAGGAGAATGTAAGCCGCTCTGAGATTCCGAGTGAAGGGCGGGGTATAAATCCAATCTCCTCCTCCTCCTCCTCCTCCTCCTCTTCTTCTTCTCCTTCTTCTTCTCCTTCTTCTTCTTCTTCTTCTTCTTCTTCTTCTTCTTCTCCTTCTCCTTCTTCTCCTTCTCCTTCTCCTTCTCCTTCTCCTTCTTCTCTTCTTCTTCTTCTTCTTCTTCTGCTTCTCAATAATGACCCACCCAAATGGCTACAAGGCATCCTTGACACAGATCTCCATACCTCACAAAGTGCCACAAGAGGAAGAGAAGAAGAAGAGATAGAATTTATTCCCCACCTTTCACTACCCAAAGGAGTCTCAGAGCGGATTATAAACTCCTCGCCCTTCCCCTCCCAACAACAGGCACTCTGTGAGGTAGGTGGGCCTGAGAGAGCTCTTTTCAAGAACTGCTCCGGAGGGTACAGCTCTGAGAGAACATGTGACTGACCCAAGGTTACCCCAGCAGCTGCATGTGGAGGAGAGGGGAATCATACCCGGTTCTCCCAGATTAGAGTCCACGCTCCTAACCACTACACCAAACCGGCTCTCTTCTTGTTATTTTGAATATCATCAGAGAGCTTTGTAAGAGCTAAGTGTTACTAAGCTAAATACTACTCTCCGATCCGATCCGAGCATAACCTGAGAAGCCTACTAAATTCACTTTTGCAAGATGATTTAAAAAAAAATAATAATGGGAGAGGGGGACAGAAAAGAGAATCCCTGACAGAAATGCTTCTGAGGAACCACGGGGACCAAAAAATGGATAAAACCACGCGGGTTATTTTAAACCACGTTCCCCGAAACTGTTTTTAAAAACACCTTTAAAAAAAAAAAAAAGCTGTGTGTTCCAAGCAAAGTCTTATGTAAACACGATGATTAAGATAAAAGAAATTATAGGCTTAATCCTGGAAAGAGTCGCACCACTCTGGGATGCGGCTTGACTTCTCTCCCCCTCCGTTGCCCCCCTCGACAGTCCTTGATGTCCCCGGCTGACAGTTTAATTATGGGGGGGAATCAGAAGGATAAAGGGCTTTGCTCCCTGTCGCCTCCCACTTACTAAACGCTGGCTCGGAACAGCAGCTGGGGGGAAAAAACAACACCATTCCTGAAAGGCAAAGATAATAATTTCCCTGCTTCTTTCTTGTACCAACTTTTAGAAGATGCCATAAAAGGTGGGCCGCCGTTTGGGGCCTGCAAAGGAAACATGAGTGGGGGTGTGAGATACAGTTGCCGACCTCTGTGGGGGGCGGAGATCCCCTGGAATAAGAGGGCAAGTCCTCTTGTGGATGAAACACTAGTTTGGTGCAGTGGTTAAGTGCGTCGACTCTGCTCTGGGAGAATCGGGTTTGATTCCCCACTCCTCCACTTGCACCTGCTGGATGACCTTGGGCAAGCCATAGTTCTGTCAGAGCTGTTCTCTCAAGGGCAGTTCTGGAAATAGCTCTCTCAGGGTGTCTGTTGTGGGGAGGGGAAGGGAAAGTGTTATGTACTGAAGCTGGAATCTGTCATATCTATTCCTATGTTAAGCTTCAGGCATAAAATGGGATTGTAAGTTGTCGCATTCTCATGGGTTGGTTTCCATGAAACTGTGTAAATATCCAATCAGAACTGTACGTAGCTTTCTGGAGGGAACAGACCACATTGGTCTTTATCCCAGCATTGTTGTTGGATGTTAACTTATTTATGGGTGGGGCTTTGACAGCCTGGATCATTTAAAAAGGGAGCTGCGCTCCGCTATTCGGTGTGTGTGTTGTTGAGTTGAGTTTGCTGTTAACAATAAAGCTGAAATCACTTTTGCTGAAATCAATTGTGTTGAGTTGCATACTTAACAGAAAGGAGTTTGTAAGCTGCTCTGAGACTCTGAGTGAAGGGTGGGGTAAAAATCCAATCTCCTCCTCTTCTTCTTCCTCTTCTTCTTCTCCTCCTCCTCCTCCTCCTCCTCCTTCTTCTTCTTCTTCTCCTCCTCCTCCTCCTCCTCCTCTTCCTCTGGGGGAGGAAGGAAAGACAATTGTAAGCCACTCCGAGACTCCTTCGAGTAGTGAAGGGTGGGGTACAAAACCAAGTCTTCTTCTTCTTCTTCTTCTTCTTCTTCTTCTTCCTTCTTCTTCTTCTTCTTCTTCTTCTTCTTCTTCTTCTTCTTCCTTTTCTTCTTCTTCTTCTTCCTCTTCTTCTTCTTCTCTTAATTAACAGGAAACAGAGACTGGCCTCAAATCACCATGGAAGGTGATAAGCAGTGGGGCTCAGTACGAGGTCCGGTGCTTATTAACTTGTTCCTTAATGGTTCGGAGCTGGGAGTAAGCAGTGAACTGGCTAAGTCTGCAGATGACACAAGGGTCCTTTCCACACTATAAATACACTTCAGTGGGGTCCGAACTGAGGGGTGACATGATCGAGGTTTGCAAAATTATGCATGAGACGGAGAAGGCAGAGAAAGAAGTACTCTTCTCCCTTTCTCACAATACAAGAACTCGTGAGCACTCAATGAAATTGATGAGCAGCAGGCTTAGGACGGATAAAAGGAAGTCCTTCTTCACCCAAAGAGTGATGAACACGTGGAATTCACTGCCGCAGGAGGTGGTGGCAGCTACATGCATAGTCAGCTTCACGAGGGGCTTGGATAAATATATGGAGCAGAGTTCCATCAGTGGCCATTAGCCACTACATATAGATGGAGCACTCTGTCTGGGGCAGTGACGCTCTGTATTCTTGGTGCTGGGGGGGCACAGTGGGAGGGGTTCTGGAGTTCTGGCCCCACTGGATGGGCCATTGGCCTGATCCAACATGGCTTCTCTTATGTTCTTATGGGATAACAACTGATCGCCAGGTGACAAAGGTCAGTTCCCCTGGAGAAAATGGCTGCTCGGGAGGGTGGGCTCTATGACATTAAACCCTGCAGAGGCCCCTCCCCTCTCCAAACCCTGCCCTCCCCCGGTTCCATACCCAAATCTCCAGGTATTTCCTAAGCCAGAGTGGGTTCCCCATTTAATTTAGTTGCAAGGTCAGAGGAGGTCTGAATTTGATTGGACAGTACTTCACATGTTCCTCCCAGTTGATTCCCCCACCCCCAGCTCCTGTTTCCTGCTGATACTCGGAGTGGCAGTGAAAGAAAAATTAAAAGAACGGCCATCAGGCCAACGGCATGGCATCAGTTCCAGGGAAACCTGGAAGTGATATCATCCCTTTCAAGGCCTTGCCAGGAGCTATGGCAAAACCATAGTTTCTGATGATTCCCAAAGAGAACTGACATCATATCCTCCTGGAATAACCTGGCAGTGGCATCTATCTGCTCTAGGAATTACTGGAAACTCTATGGTTTTACCATAGAGTTTCTGGTGATTCCTGGAGAGGCACGGCATTACTTATGGGTTTTCCCCAGAAGAAAAGTCTCACCATCATTGATGGCTGCTCCCCTGTGTCACTTCCATATTGCTAAGCCATGGCTGCCAGTCCACTTTCCTGTGCTTGCCTCCTCATAGGCTGTCATTTCTGTAATTTTCTGACTCATGGGTAAAGTGCCGTCAAGACGCAGCGAATTTATGGCAATCCCAGCAAGAGGTTTTCAAAGCATGTGAGAAGCAGAGGTGGGTTTGCCATTCCCTTCCTCTGCAGAGCCTTCCTTGGTGGTCTCCTATCCAAACGCCGACCCTGCTTAGCTTATGAGTTCTGATGAGATCGAGCCAAAGCATGTTGCCTTCCTTCCCCAAGTAATGCTCGGAGGGTGCATATATTAACACAGAGTTGGGAGGGACCCCAAAGGTCATCTAGTCCAACCCCTGCACAATGCAAGGAATTGGCTCAGTGGCAGAGCATCTGCTGGGCATGTAGAAGGTCCCAGGTTCAATCCTTGGTATCTCCAGTTAACAGATCTGGCAGCAGGAGGTGTGAAAGACCTCCACTGGAGACCTTGGAAAGCCACAGGTGGTCTGAGTAGACACTACTGACGATGATGGACCCAAGGTTCTGATTCAGTATATGGCAGTTCCATGAGTTCATGTGTTCCCTCACTCCCCTAGTAAACCTTGTTCTATGCTCAGAGGAAGGCAGCACCCCCCCCCAGATCCCGGGGCTGATCTGGCCTGGAGGCTCATTTCTGATCATCTCATGGAGGGAAGAAGAAGAAGAGGAAAGGGAGGAAGGGAAAGAAGAGGAGGAAGGGGAAGAAGAAGAAGAAGAGGAGGAGGAGGGAGATTGGATTTATACCCCGCCCTTCATTCGGAGTCTCGGAGCGCCTTACAATTTCCTTTCCTTTCC
>JAPDNY010000451.1:7500-38974 GCA_029375565.1 Gekko gecko
CATGGCAAGCAGATGCTCTGTCCTTGAGGCACAGCCCCTCCCCACACTGTTGGTCTACAAAGGGAAATCTTTTTGTGTCACCTTAGAGGAGGAGGAGAAGAAATTGGATTTATACCTTGACCTCCGCTACCCGAAGGAGTCTCCGAGTGGCTTACCATCTCCTTCCCTTCCTCTCCCCGCAACAGGCACCCTGTGAGGTAGGTGGGGCTGAGAGAGCTCTGAGAGAACTTCTCATGAGAGAACAGCTCTGAGAGAACTGTGTCTGACCCAAGGTCATGTAAATGACTTTCACCTTCTGAGGCCTCACAAACGTCTTTGTCATGTGTCTTTAGATCTTGCTGCTTAACCTTCCTTTTCCTGGTCCAATATCCACTTATTGGTTATCTTATAGCAATATGTATTTAAATTATGTGTACCTCAATATTGTTTGACCTCTGAAGAAGGCCCCAATGGGGCAGAAACGCATCAGGTCATGTGGATTGGCCCTTGTGTTTAAGCTTTACTTCTTTCACGAGGCTTTCATTGGGCCCTTATGTATGTTTTAACTGTCTTTCTAATAAATGTCGGAGCTGCGGTGGCTCAAGTGGTTAAGACGCTGAACTGCAGGCTGTGGAAGGTCAGTAGTTCAGCAGTTCGAGACCCGGGTGCCGCAAGACGGAGTGAGCTCCCGTCTCTAGTTCCAGCTCCTGCCAACCTAGCAGTTCGAAAGCAAGAAATTGCAAGTAGATCAATAGGTACCACTTCGGTGGGAAGGTAACAGCGTTCCGTGCGCCTTGGTGTTTAGTCATGCCGGCCACATGACCACGGAAACGTCTTCGGACAGCGCTGGCTCTTCGGCTTTGAAACAGAGATGAGCACCACAACCCTAGAGTCGGATTCGACTGGCTTTCGAGCAAGGGAACCTTTACCTTTACCTAATAAATACAGGTATTTTTGTATGTTATAAGTTTTAACCAGGTTTTTAATATTGGCCCTTCATTAGACTTTCTTCTCACCCTTTTGGTTCTTGACCCAAGGTCACACCAGCAGCTGCATGTGGAGGAGTGGGGAATCAAACCCGCTTCTCCAGATTACAGTCCGTCGCTCTTAACCACTAGACCAAACTGGCTCTCATAAGAACAAAGTAGACACCACTTTTGTCTTCTTAGGGACATCCTAGAGACATTGTGTCATCCTAGAGACATTGCCACAAAGACGTTAAGAACCAAGTGCACATTTTGGAAAAGTATTAAAAAAGTAATAGAAGAAATATTAAATATAGGATTACAACTGAAGCCAGAAATCTGTCTACTCAATATTATACCGGAAGGGATTAAGTACCACGATTCATGCGTTGTTTTGTATATACTTACCATGTCAAGAATCCTCGTAGCTAAATGTTGGAAAACGGATACGATACCAAGTAGGGAAGAATTAATTATGAAAATAGCTGAGACAGCAGAAATGGACAAATTAAATATGATTCTTTCAGGAAAAGATGAGAAAATGTTTCAGAAAAGATGGCAAAAGAGTGTATAAATGGATTGAAAAAATGACCAAATGAACTCCCAGATGTACTTCTGATAGCATTGTTTTACCTTCTTCTGTATTTATTTTCTTTGTAATGGAAAAATGATAAATAAATCTATTTTTTTTAAAAAAAGAACCAAGTACACATCACCTTGGTCCGGACTCCACATCCGTGCCTTTGAAAAGCTGCGTCGCCATTCAAACGGCCCCCGACTGAGCATCGCCTCACAAACCAGACCATTTGCACTGATTAGTGAAGAACACGTATCTATTATCCGTACAAGAAGGGGCCGGTTGCAACAGTTGGGCGCAGATTTCCAGCGAGCCAGTCCGTTCCTTAACAGTATTTGCACGAGAAGGAAACAGCTGCTATTTCCATGCGCTTCGAAGTCTGAATCTCTTTTAATTGTTATCTTGCGACAGTAACAGTTCATCGAAATAGGGCATGTATTGCCCTGGGCAGATTAGCGTGAAATTCAATTTGTGCTGAGCTTCCCAAGGCCGAGAGAATGTAAAATCTCATGCATAATAGGAATTACCCTAAACTGGTCAAGCACTTGGCAGAGTCTTGGCTCAGCTATTGTTTGCGTTGCAGGATCAGTTCCCCGGGGCAAAATAGGAGCTGCCAAGCAAGCGTCTTGAAGCAGGGGGGACAGCTAGAAGGCGGCAGGCAGAAGACCACGGCTGGTGCACAGCAGGCGTGTTGGTGGCGGGAAAACGCTGTCAAGCCGGAGCCATCTCATGTGTTCCCTCTAAGCTGAGTTAGCGTGAGCTAGCTCGCAGTTTTTTCAGCCTCCAGCTCACTGTTTTTTGTCTCCGCTCAGGAAGGATGGATTCAGAGAGCAAACTGATTTATGCAGTAGCCAAATTGCTCGCTCACAACTTTAATGCCAGTAGCTCACAAAGTACAATTTTTTGCTCTCAAGACTCCACAGCTTAGAGGAAGCACTGAATTGGTGATCATGTAGGGTTTTCAAGGCAAGAGACCAATGAAAGTGTTTGCCACTGCCTGTCTCTGCTTGTAGCAACCCTGGACTTACTCAGCGGCATCCTACCCAAGTGTTAACCAGGGCAGAACCTGCTTAGCTTTTGAGACCTGACAAGTTCAGGCTAGCCCGGGCCACGGTTTCCGTCCCCAGCTGAATTTATCAATGCAATGTTCAATGTGCCATACTCAGGGGTTATTTCATAGAAAAAGAGGTGCAGGAGGTCATTTGCATAACTCATTTGCATATACCACCCACCCTGACAAAGGGCAGGCATGCAAGTATGCCTGGGTTCCCTGCCTGATCTTCTCCAGGTGCCCCACGGCTGTGGGGCACCTGGAGGAGATTGGGCAGGGAACCCAGGCATGTTTAGAATGCCTTTCTCTGCCTTCCCATCTGGGGAAGGGAAAGAAAGGCATTTAAATCCCCCAGGCAGCAGGGGGCTCTGCAAGCTTTCCCTGGCCCATCCGCCTGTGCAGGCGGGCCAGGAATGGTGGGGATGGTGCCACGGGCTCCTTACTGCCAGAGCGCCGCTCCGCCATGCTCCTGCAGGAAATGACCCCTGGCCATACTGAGACTAGTGGCTCTAATCTGGATGTCCCAGGCTAGCCTGACCTCTGCAGATCTTGGAAGTTAAAGCAGGGTTAGCTCTGGTAAGTTCTTGGATGGGAGACCACCAAGGTACTCCAGGGTTGCTACACAGAGGCAGGGAATGGCAGACCTCCTAGAATCATAGAGTTGGAAGGGACCTCCAGGGTCATCTAGTCCAACCCCCTGCACAATGCAGGAAATTCACAAATACTTCCCCCCATAACCCCCAGTGACCACTGTTCCATGCCCAGAAGATGACAAACCCTATGGAGTCCCTATACATTGACTATGACTTGATGACACACACAGACTAGGACTAGAGAGCTGTGGTCTCAAACCTTTATTCAGCCATCCGGTGACCTGGCAGCAGTCACTCTCTCATTCTAATCTCCCTCACTGGTCTGTTATGAAGATAAAATTAGGAGAATTGTGTACTTCACTGTAAGGTCCTTGGAAGAAGAGGGAGCTACAAATGTGGCAGAATATTTCATAGATACTACCTGTTAATGCAATTTATGGATTCTTCCAGGCTTTGTATCTCCTCCCAGCACCAGCAGATGGGGTAATGTCCTGCAGGAAGCCATTTCCCAAAGCATCTTCACAGAACCAGGTAGGCAAGCAAAATAGATTCTGGTTTGGCATGCTCAGCCCACTATTGATTCTGTTTGTGGGTCATGAGAAGGCAGCCGATTATTTGGCAACCTGTTTTGGATAGGTATGATGCCAATTCTTAAAAGGTCATAGAGTAAAATAGAAAAAAAAACAATTTGAGTTTTTTTAAATTGAGACTTACTACTTATAGTTGCAGATGTCTGCTCCTGGAAACTTACTACTTATTGTTTTGGGTGTCTTCTCCTGATCCCAGCTAATCTTGCAGTCAGCTCTTGCAGCCACTTCTTGAGGTGAAGCCACTGTCTGTACAGGGTTAAAAAGCAGGCAATATAATCTATCCTATGTCAGTACAGGCACAAACACAGGAGGGACCACAAACAATCCCATGCGTTATACAAGCCAGTCATTTTAATGACCTCTGAACATCCCTGACTTCAAGGAATACTTGTCTCTTTTCCAGAAAATTATAAAATGCAGTTTGTGAACCACACAGAAATAGCCTCCAGCTGAACACCCTGGGTTTTGGCCACTGTTTGACAGAGTGTTGGACTGGATGGGCCATTGGCCTGATCCAACACAGCTTCTCTTATGTTCTAAACCAAGCAGCTGTGAGGCAGGCACAAAGCACATCCACAAAACATTAGGTTCGTTGCAGACGCTGCCATAGAACTGTGAGGCTGTCCAATTAGGAGCTCACCTCTTCCCACTATCAACAAGAAGACTGCCAATGATGCAACAGTATCTCAACTATTAGAAAAATCTGGACATTTGTTATTTTATATTTCTCCTCCAAAGGGGGGGGGTAGGAGTAATGTACTCCTATGAGATAGTGACAGTGAGGTGCTCGGGGGATCTTTTTGTGATGCAGACAAAATCTCTCCCCCTGATCCATGGAGCATGAAGTATGCACAGACAGACAGGGAACTGTGTTATAATGACCTCTGTGATAGGCCACTTCTATCGACTGAGGCGATCCACATGGCCTCCTATGATTTTGGTGGAACCAAACTATAAACCTTCCCCTCAGATACCGGGTGTTCCAAAGGTATTGAGGGTCTAGGCTTTGGGTTTGCTGCTGTGAGGTAAGTTTTCACTGCTGCAAGGTAAGTTTTGTTCGCTGCTATGAGGTAAGTATTCCACTTGGGGCACAAGTAAAATATGGAGGCCAGTGAAGCAGGAATTGCGTATTAACAACAAAGAAGATTTAGTTATTCGCAAGTGAGTTTCAAGGAACTTGGCACAAGTCTCCAGGTAGATAAAAAAGAAACCTGTCTGAGGCATGTTAATGTAGAGAGTAATTTCAATTTCCTTTAATACTTCTGTGCATAAACAGGCTTTCAGTGATAAGCCACTAGGTTGGATCTAACACCCACACAGAATTTCACCCACACCAGCCTGCCCTGTCCCAAGAGTCAGATCTACTCATTTCCAGAGACAGGTCTAACAAGTCTCTGTCAGAAATAAAGCCAAACCACTCTGCGACACTACCAAGCAAGGCTACCTTTCACTGTGTGTGCTCCTTTCCTGAGCCAGACCTGATCTCTCCCTGCTCTCTACCTGAGGCAGATCTGAACTCAGCTCCTGCTGTGTTTCCCTCCAACAATCCATCCCCCTTCTAAAAGGTGGTTGGATACTGAAGCAACACTCCCATAGGTTTGTTTTCCCCTTCAGGAGTGGGACTGCCTTCTGTCCATCACAACCTCCTCCCATATGAACCCCTAGGTTGAGGCAGGGGTCCCCCATTGCCAGGCTGTACTGCCATGCTGCCGATCAGTTGGCCAGTAGGGGGTAACTTACCCCAAGAAAGAGGGAGATCCAGCCAGCATCCAGTGACATGTCTACATCAGTGCCTACGTGACCTGGAAGTGACATCATCATGTCAAGGCGACGCTCTGGTATTTGGGCAAAAACTCTATAGTAGGAGCCAAATTTACTATAGAGTTTTTGCCCAGGTACCAGAACGTCGCCCTAACATCGCCTACGTCATGACATCCCTTCTGGGTCACATGGGCAGCGACATAGGCACATTAGGTAAAGGTAAAGGTTTCCCTTGCTCGAAAGCCAGTCAAATCCAACTCTAGGGATGTGGTGCTCATCTCTGTTTTTAAGCCAAAGAGCCAGCGCTGTCCAAAGATGTTTCTGTGGTCATGTGTCCAGCATGACTAGATGTCGAGGTGCATGGAATGCGGTTACCTTCCCACTAAGGCAGTACCTATTTATCTACTTGCAATTTCTAGATTTCGAACTGCTGGTTTGGCAGGAGCTGGAGCCAGAGATGGGAGCTCACTCCGTCATGTGGCACTCGGGTCTCGAACTGCTGAACTACCAACCTTCCATTCTGCAGTTCAACATCTTAACCACTTGAGCCACCGCAGACCCCTATAGGCACATCGCTGCACATCAGTTAGGCTTCCCTCCTGCTCCTCGTTAAGTCCCTCCCATCCCCCGCCAGTTGCCAGGAGGGACAACCCTACAAGTGCAGCAGAACTGACATCAGTGCCTTAATAGCAAATCCGATGATTCTCTGGTATTTAAGCAAAACTCTACGGTGGAACCATATTTTACCCAAATACCACAGCATTCCCCAGAGGGGGTCCCCCCAGCGCATTGCTGAGGTCCTTCCCAGGCAGACAGGGAGTGCTATCCATGCATCAGGATGCTGCTGATGTCCCCCATGTTCTGGCACAAACTCCCCTCACCCCCTCTGGCCAGCTGAGTGGCAACAGGGACCACCATGTGGGGTCAGGAACCCGTTCAGCATAGGATTTCATTCCTTGGCATTTTATTACCTAACCCTCAGGGCTCTTTTTGGGCAGGAACGAAGTCCCGGCTGGCTCCCAAGTTGGCCACGCCCAGCAGGAACTAATTAGCATAATAGGCCACACCCAACAGCAGAAACTCATTAGGATTGGCTACATTAGGGGTGTGTGGCCTAACATGAAAAGGAGTTCCTGCTACAGAAAAGCCCTGAGTTTTGACAACAAACAAGGTAAACAGAATAAGAAGCAAAGGGTGGGTGTGGCTGGATGACCACACTTCTGGTAACATGGGGGTGTGGCCTAATATGCTAATGAGCTGTGCAGTCAGGGTATGGCCTAGTATGCTAATGAGTTTCTGCTGTTGGGTGTGGCCTATTATGCTAATGAGTTCCTGCTGGGCTTTTTCTACAAAAAAAACCCTGCTAACCCTCATGAGAACAACCAGTCAGCCTCCCGGCTGACCTTCCCTGTTTTACCCGCTACACTAGCAACAAACTGCTCCTTGTTAGCAGTGACCAAAGTGACATTTCTAATTACCAGTCTGCGCTAGAGATATCTGGCCTTCCTGCTGGGGGGCAGGGGAAATCTAAGGGTGACTCAGACTCGGAAGGGGAGGAAATATGTGATCAGCCGCTTTGGCTCTTTTGCCAAGTGAGGGGGAGGAATGTTATTGTAACAAGTGCCAGAGGCTATGGGAAGATATGCGCAGCCATTGAATGCCGGTCCAGAAAGGATCAGAAGAAATCTCAAAGTGCATCTAGACTGATATCTTCCGAACTGAATGAGGACCTTAGGCCCAATCAGCATCTAGCATTTGCTCTGCTGTCTTACCAAACCCACACTGGAACAGAAATCCCCGTCTACATTGCATGCCACTTTCACTTTGATTGAGTGTCGCATTTTATGGCAGTGTCCAGGCTGCATGCAGCTTTCACTTTGTTTGATCTCCGGTTTAATGGGGGCTGTCTTCATAGATTTATGGCTCTTTTATGGCCATTCGGGGGTAACTCTGCAGTCAGTACAGTGTTGGCCCGGGATAGTTGAATGTGGTTTTGAACTGCATCTTTTCCTGTTCCAGGGTGGGTTTGGAAAAACAACTGAGCAAATGCTAAATGCAGATGGGCCCTAAATCAAGTATCCATAGTGGGCATAGACACATCTTCAAACTACCTCTCCGTCTAGTACATTTTTATATTACCTTTCCTCTAAGGTTTTATTAATTTGCTTATTCAAACATTTATATCCCACCTTTCTTTGTGGTTCAAAGCGGCTTTTCCAATAAACAGTTTTTAAAATTTTAGCTAAAACAAAACAAAAAGCAAACCCCATATCTCTCCCTCCTCTCCCCACCTTAAAAAAAATACATACCTGCCATTCAAACTTCTTCGAAAGCCCCGGCGAATGGGCAGGCCTTGCAGCACCTCCTGAAGGTCTCCGAGGAAGGACTCTCCTCCACCTCTTCAGGGAGCTCCTCCCACAGAGCTGGAGCCATGATGGAAAAGGCCCAGGCTCTGGTCAGTGCCAGATGGGCCACCCAAGGGGTGGGGTAGCTAACCAACAGCTCATGAAGCTGCCTTATACTGCATCAAACCATTGGTATCAGAGTCAGTATTAGTTGCTGTAGATTTTCCTGGGTTGTGCGGCCATGGTCTTGGCATTGTAGGACCTGACGTTCTGCCAGTAGCTGTGACTGGCGTCCTCAGAGGTATAACACAGAAAGATGTCATTTTTCTACCATTTTCCTGCTCACCTTGACACAGAGAGTCGTACATCTTTCTGTGTTATACGTCTGAGGATGCCAGTCACAGCTACTGGCAAAATGTCAAGTCCTACAGTGCCAAGACCATGGCCACGCAACCCGGAAAATCTACAGCAAATAATGAACTCCGGCTGTGAAAGCCTTCGACAACATAGAGTCAGTATTGTCTACTCAGACTGGCAGCGGTTCTCCAGGGTCTCAGGCAGAGGTCTTCCATATCACCTGCTATATGGTCCTTTTGACCGGAGATGCTGGGGTTTGAACCTGGGACTTCCCTCATGCCGAGCAGATTATTTACCACCGAGGCACAGCCCATCGTGACAACTGTAGTTGACACACATGCCGCAAATGGTTCTCCCAGCAGTGTGCTGCAGCGGTGAAAAAGGCAAACTGTATGTTAGGGATTATTAGGAAAGGGACTGAGAATTAAATGGCCAATATTGTAATGCCCCATATAGATCGGTGTTGCAGCCTCATTGGGAATCCTGTGTACAGTTCTGGTCACCATATCTCAAAAAGAACAGGGCAGGACTGGAAAAAGTACAGAGGAGGGCAACCAAGATGGTTAGCGGGTTGGAGCACTTTCCCTGTGAGGAAAGGCTGAAGAGGACAGCCTGTGAGGTAGGTGGGGCTGAGAGCTCTTTTGAGAACTGCCCTTGACAGAACAACTCTGAAAAAACATATGACTGACCCAAGGTCACACCAGCAGCTGCATGTGGAGGAGTGGGGAATCAAACCCAGTTCTCCCAGATTAGAGTCCGTGCTCTTAACCATTACACCAAACTGGCTTTGGGTTGCCACCAGCCAACTCACTACTTAAGTGCCAAACTCTTCCATAGCAGGAACGTCTCAGCTATGCACCTTGGCTTCACCATAGGCAGGGTTTCTTAGCATCTCTGGGCTTGGCGATTTCTTCCTTTGGTTGCTCAAGGCCCAGTCTTCCCCAAACAACACCTCATCTCCAAAGTAGACAGCCGGTACAGCTTTTCTCCACAGCCTCAGTACAAGAATTTGGAAAAATTACTGGGTGCTACTACAAAATAGCTGCCACCTGCTGATAAGAAACATGGCCACCACAAAGCTGTGTCTATCAAAGAACGTTGGGTGGAAGCACAAAATGTTGAGCAATTCCAAGCTAAGCCATCTCCTATGGCTAAGATGGCTGCTTCCAATTAGGCAGTCTCCTGCAGGTGCAAAAGCAATACCTTCTGGAATCTTCTACGGGGACAAAGCTGTACCCATGGACTTAAATCCATGTTTCTCCATATATATCCTGATGTCCTCATGTTGACCATACATGGATCCACAGACAGATGCATTTGTGCCCTGTTCGCATGTTACATTGAATGCTATAAAACCTTCAGCTACAGTTTGGTGCAGTGGTTAAGAGTGCGGACTGCAATCTAGGAGAATCGGGTTTGATTCCCCAGGCCTCCACGTCCAGCTGCTGACCTTGGGTCAGTCACAAGTTCTCTCAGAGCTGTTCTCTTGAAGAACTCTCTCAGCCTCACCTACCTCACAGGGTGTCTGTTGTGCAGAGAAGAAGGGAAAGGATATTGTAAACTGCCCTGAGACTCCAGGTGAAGGGTGGGGTATAAATCCAATATCTTCTTCTTCTGTTTCTGCTTCTGTTTCCACTTCCATGCATGGACCTGTTTGTTGGAAAGAGCCAACAAAGGCTCACTTTGCAAATGAGAGACCTGTTCCTGGACAAATGGTGGGGCTTAACACACATGTTCAGTTGCACAAGCATTGAATGTAAGTTTACGTGATGCCCCTTCTTCATTCACATACTGTTCCATTCACACACCATTCTGTTCACACAGTGCCACCATTTAGTCATATCATTATATACACATATGTGTGTGTAGAGAGAGAGAGAGAGAGAAAGATGTCTATACCAGGATATTAACTCGTGTATGTGTTTATTTCTTTCCCAGAGACACACAGCCCACAGATTTAACCAAACACGTTAATTTTTATTTATAGTTTGAACATAACACCAAAGGAAGTAAAGTAGATGTTACAGTGCTTCATTCCCAGTTTTGAACTGTTTCCCTATTCCCACAACAGACATCCTTTGTTACAAATCGACTCTTTTCAGCCAGCTGCAAACAACTCTTCTCCACAGTTTCCCACAATCAGACATACTCTTTTCCCTCTCAGCCCCCCAGCTGCCAACTCCCAATGACTCTCTTAACTGCTCTTTTCCAAGTGTCTGTCCCCAGCATTCCATCAGTTTTCACAGGTCACTCTTACAGAGTGGCAGAACCTGCCCTGTCCGTCATACATTATTATTGCTCAACTATACATACGTAGAAAAATCAAGAGTACACCGTACACACATTGATTGTACGTGCTTTCACCATTGCTTGTGAGCAGGGTGAGAAAGAGAGAGAGAAAGCCCTCACAAACAATCAGCTTCCCTGGTTATACGTCTTTGGTGTTGATTTAAACAGCAGGAGTCAAATTTACTTTAAGTCTGGGTCCCTCCTGCTGTGTTGAGTGCATCTTCAAGGAAATCCTTATTGCATTCTGTCACACTGTACAGCTGAGTAGGCTAATGAGTCCCTTTTTTGCAGTGGGAATGACCCACTTGAAGCAAATTTATTTGTTGCGACATTCCTTTGTCTAAAATACCAACTTCATCCTACTGCATATGCAGCACACAAGATGGCCAATGTAGAACAATTGTTGTCTTTTTCATAATGCCTCCCTAACACAAAGGAAATAAAAGACCGGTTTGTTTTAAAAAGCCAGCTCTGAAGAACAATAAAAATAGCAGAAAGTGATCAAAGGCCAAGGGGCCAACTAAATGTGAGTATGAAACACCCCTGAAAAGACCTGCCAAATGTTAGCCCTCTTGCCATCCAGCTATCACATGTTTAATTCTGCCCATCCTTCCAAACGCACAGGGGAGAGGTTATCTGTCATTTAATTCTCACAACAACCCTCTGAGGTAGGTTAGACTGAAAGAAAGGGTACACTTTGATGGGGTCCGAATACACATTGATGGAGTCCGAACTGGCAGAGACTGACCAAGAGAGAGATCTTGGAGTTGTAGTAGATAACTCAATGAAAATGTCGAGACAGTGTGCAACTGCAATAAAAAAGGCCAACGCTATGCTGGGGATTACTAAGAAGGGAATTGAAAACAAATCAGCCAGTATCATCATGCCCATGTATAAATCAATGGTGCAACCTCATTTGGAGTACTGTGTACAGTTCTGGTCACCACATCTCAAAAAGGATATTACAGCATTGGAAAAAGTGCAGAAAAGGGCAACTAGAATGATGAAAGGGTTGGAACACTTTCCCTATGAAGAAAGGTTAAAGCTCTTGGGGCTCTTTAGCTTGGAGAAATGACGGCTGAGGGGTGACATGATCGAGGTTTACAAGATTATGCATGGGATAGAGCAGGTAGAGAAAGAAGTACTTTTCTCCCTTTCTCACAATACAAGAACTCGTGGGCACTCAATGAAATTGCTGAGCAGTTGGGTTAGGACGGATAAAAGGAAGTACTTCTTCACCCAAAGAGTGATTAACACGTGGAATTCACTGCCACAGGAGGTGGTGGCAGCTACAAGCACGGACAGCTTCAAGAGGGAATTAGATAAGTATATGGAGCAGAAGTCCATCAGTGGCTGTTAGACACAAGGTATAGATAGGAACTCTCAGGCTGGGGCAAGTGATGCTCTGTATTCTTGGTGCTTGGGGGGTCAACAGTGGGAGGGCTTCTAGTATCCTGGCCAGGGCCGGCCCCAGGTGTCTGGGCGCCCTAGGCAGGACAGCCTGGGGTGCCCACCCCACCGGGGATGCCAACCTCCCAGTGGGGCCTGGAGATGAGATGGCCCAGTGCCGTTGTTCTGGGCGCCTCGCACTTGCGAGGCGCCCAGGAGAGCCGGGGACGGGGCAGGCTTAGAACACCCACCCCTTCCCTCCCAGCGGCGGTGCCAGCTCTCCTAGGCACCTCGCAGCTGCGAGGCGCCCAGGAGAGCCGGGGAAGGGGCGGGCTTAGAATGCCTGCCCCTTCCCTCCCAGCGGCAGCGCCGGCTTTTCTGGGCACCTCACAGCCGCGAGGCGCCCAGGAAAGCCAGGGCTGCCAGCACTGGGTGGGAAGGGGGGCTTTTCACGGGGGGGCATGGGGCATTTTGGTGCCCCTGCAGGGCCGGTGCCCTAGGCAAGCACCTAGCTCACCTAGTGGGCAAGCCGACCCTGGTCCTGGTCCCACTGCTGGACCTCTTGATGGCACCTGGTATTTTTGGCCACTATGTGACAGAGTGTTGGACTGGATGGGCCATTGGCCTGATCCACCGTTGGCTTCTCTATTCTTGGTGCTGGAGGGGGTAGCAGTGGGAGGGCTTCTGGTGCCCTGGCCCCACTGCTGGACCTCCTGATGGCACCTGGTATATTTTGGCCGCTGTGTGACAGAGTGTTGGACTAGATGGGCCATTGGCCTGATTCAATATTGGCTTCTCTTATGTTCTTATGTTCTTATGTTCTCTTATGTTCTTATGACTTGTCCAGAGTTACCCAGTATGCTTTATGGCAGAGTGTGGATTTGAATCCTGACCTCCAAATTTCTAGGTTGATTCTCTGGCTGCTACAAGCTCTCGACTGGGCCTTCTTCCCCCCAAAAAGGGGCCCTGAAGTAACTAGATAACTAGTTGAAAAGAAAGAAGAACCATGAAGGCCCATGATTGGATCAAGGACATAGTGTAGCGGGTAGGAGCGGTTTAACAAATCTGACCCCTCTTCCACCCCACACACAAAAACTGCTGTTATGGAAGGAAGAAAGACTGGCACACATTTGTCTTTTTCCCCCCTTCCAGATTGAATAATAGAATGGATGGGCTCACCTTCAATTGTGAGAACCATGCTGGAGGGGAGTGCCGCATGACGGAGTGAGCTCCCATCTCTGGCCCCAGCTCCTGCCAACCTAGCAGTTCGAAAGCAAGAAATTGCAAGTAGATAAATAGGTACCACTTCAGTGGGAAGGTAACAGCATTCTGTGCACCTCGGCGTCTAGTCATGCCGGCCACATGACCACAGAAACGTCTTCGGACAGCGCTGGCTCTTCGGCTTGGAAACGCAGATGAGCCCCGCATCCCTAGAGCCGGATTCGATTGGGTTTCAGGCAAGGGAAACCTTTACCTTTATCTTTAATCTGCACCAGTCCTGACCTGGATGGCCTCATCTTGTCAGATCTCTGAAGCTACGCAAGGTAAGCTCTGGCTAGTGTTTGGGCCTCATCTTGTCAGGTCTCAGAAGCTACGCAAGGTAAGCTCTGGCTAGTGTCTGGGCAGGAGACCACCAAGGAAGTTCAGGGCTGCTATGCAGAGGCAAGCTATGGCAGACCACCTTTGAATACCTCTTGCCTTGAAAACCCTACAGGGTCACCACAAGTCGGCTGTGACTTGACGTCCCTTTCCACCAGTCCTCCATGTACCTGTTCTGATTCAAGACCATGGACAGCTATTTCTATTTCAAAAACCCCGCGATTCCCTCAAAGATTTTTCTAGCCTCTCACCCAGCTTGGTCTTTATCCTCCCCAAATGCCTTCTGGAATTAAAATTTCTTTTTTCCCAACAAGACCAGGGGGAGCTTCAATAGGGAGGGGATTCCACAGCCTGGGTACAACAGCCAGTGCAGCGTAGTGGTGAGTGCTGGGCCGGGATCTGGATTCAGATTCCCATACTGCCATGGCATTCACCACTTGATCTTGGACCAGCCCCTCTATCTCAGGCTATTCCACCTCTCAGGGTTGTTGCGAGGATGCTATGGGGATGGAAGAACCATGCACACTACCAGGCCCATAGCTACAGTGGGGCTTTGGGGGCACAGCTTTCTTAAAGGCATTTTTTTCTCCTGTAAATTTCTCCTGTGAATGCTTTTTTTTTTTCAATCATTTAAAAACATTTTTTAACGGCCTGCTCTCCTTTAAGCAGAGTAGGGTGCTGTAGTTGACTTATCCCCGCACTGACCACGGGGGTTGGAGTAGGTGACCTCCGGGATCCCTTCTCACTCTGTGTCAAGAAACTGGTCTCCTTTAAGAGAGTTTTTCTGCCTACATGTTAGCTTACTTGACTATAGAAGTCATCACTCCCCGCTGGCCCGGCTTGTTATCAGGACTGTTGCTTAGGCTGGCAGAGGTGATTAACTTGCAGCGGCTGAGGACTGTCGTCCAAAGAGGCTGACAGCTTGCAGTTCAGAGATCTATCCTGGTGGCAGCTTTCTTATTGGCTAAATGGTTAATAGGGTGATTGCTAGCATAAGAACACCTATGTAGAACAGACAGCTGGAGAAGACTCAGAGAGAGAAGAGGAGCTGGGTCCTCCTCCTCAGAATTCTGGCTTTTCTTTCTGCACTGAGAACTTCAGCCCCACCAGGAGGAAAAAAAAAATTGCCCCACACAAGCCACAAAATCCTGGCTACAAGCCCGCACACTACCCTGCGTCCCTTGAACAGGAGGCGGGATAAGAGAGGCAGACAGCTGAGCAAGCCTCGACTGGCAAGTTGCTCTGTAGATCCGATTGGTCTGTAAGCCTCAGACTTCTCCTCTGAGAAGGCAGCGGCCCCAATTATCGGCGGAGAGGGTGAACGTGACCATTATATCTACCATGAGTATTAGATCATGATACCCTTGCCGACTGGAGCACAAAGAGAATGACCCCCGTGGTAGAGCATCAGCTTGACATGCCGAAGGTCCCAGGTTCAATCCTCGGCACCTCCAGTTAAAAGGATCAGGCTATACATCGTAAGAACATAAGAGAAGCCAATGTTGACTCAGGCCAATGGCCCATCCAGTCCAACACTCTGTCACACAGTGGCCAAAAATACCAGGTGCCATCAGGAGGTCCAGCAGTGGGGCCAGGACACTAGAAGCCCTCCCACTGCTGCCCCCCCCCCAGCACCAAGAACAGAGTGCATCACGTGCCCCAGACCAAGAGTTCCTGTCTATACCTTGTGGCTAATCATGTAAAAGGCCTCTGCCTGAGACCCTGGTGACCCACTGCCAGTCTGAGTAGACAATAGCGATGGACCAAGCTTGGTGTAGTGGTTAAGAGCAGTAGACTCTAAACTGGAGAACCGGGTTTGATTCCCCACTCCTTCACATGAAGCCAGCTGGCTGACCTTGAGTCAGTCACAGTTCTCTCAGAGGTCTCTCAGCCCCACCTACCTCACAGGGCATCCGTTGTGGCGAGAGAAGAAGAGGAAGTGATTGGATATATACCCTGCCCTTCACTGCCCAGAGGAGTCTCAGAGCAGCTTACAATCTCCTTTCCCTTCTCCTCCCCCACAACACCTAGTGAGGTAGGTGGGGCTGAGAGAGCTCCGAGAGAACTGCTCCAGAGAGAACAGCTGACTGAAAGGCACAACAGCAGCTGCATGTGAAGGAGTGGGGAATCAAACCCGGTTCTCCCAGATTAGAGTCTGCATTCCTAACCACTACACCAAACTGGTTCTTGAGAGGAAGGGAAGGTGATTGTAAACCACTTCGAGACTACTTTGGGTAGTGAAGGTTGGGGTATAAAACTAATTCCTCCTCCTCCTCCTCCTCCTCCTCTTCTTCATCTTCTTCTTCTTCCTCTTCCTCTTCTTCTTCTTCTTTTTTCTTCTTCTTCCTCTTCCTCTTCTTCTTCTTCTTCTCCTTCTTCTTCTCTGTATCTCTGAGGAAGCCAGCATGAAGAGCGCCATGACTAAGAATAGTATGGAAGCTGAGGACACAGAAGATAGATGCCAACGGCCTATTCTGGTCCCATCAGGGTAAAGAAGGATGCTGGCCAAGTCTTTTACGTTTTGTACAAACCGGCTCCCGAGTGTGCTTCCCTTACAAGTAAATGTTCCATGACTATCTGCGCACAGTAAACACTTCGAAGAGATTAAAACAAATCTCTACCCCCTACAGGAGGAGCCCTCGCCAGCAAACAAAGCCCTCCAGGCCAACTTCATCGAGGTTGTGCTAATCACATCCCCCGAGCTCATATCCCCTTTGAATGGCAGCATTGTAGGCAGATGTGCTCAGGAAGCAAGATGGCCCATTTCCTCCCCAAGGGCAGCAGTCGGAGACATCAAACAGCAACAGATTTCTCCCGTGGGTTCCGTCATCTCAACTGGAGTGTTCTACATTTACCTCTGGCCCTCCTCTGGTGTTCTGCCATTTGCTTTCTTGGTGGGTTTCCAGAAAAGTGCCTATTAAGGATGTTTTCTGTTCAGAGATGTTCAGAGGCTGGGACTGGACTAAATGCCTCACAGGGTTTATCTAGGAAAGTGCCTTCTTGTTGCAGAACCAAATGTCTGGAACCCTCTCCCCAGAGAGACTGGCCTGCCCCCTTCTGTTGCCATCTTTTAGCTGTGGATGAAGACTTATTTTGTTTCATTTATCATCTCCTCAGTGATCCTTCCTTCCTGTTGTTGTTTTTTTTTGGGGGGGGTAGATGTTTTTGCAGGTGCACTTCAGCTTGGTTTTAATTGTTTTAATGATGTGGGTTTGGTTTGGTTTTTAATGGTTTTTGTGCTGCGTTTTCACTATGCATGTTTTAATCTGTTAGTTGCCTTGGTGGCCCCAAGGAGGACAGAAAGACGTGGCATTGTGGTTAGAGTGTCAGACTAGGGTGTGGGAGGCCCAGGTTTGTGTTAGGGAATTAAGAGTCCAGAAGCTTTTCCTAGGAATCCCACCCCACCCAGCTCAACAAAGGGGGACGGATGAAACTGGCAGGAACCCCAAAGTTTGAGAGAGAGAGAGAGAGAGAGAGAGAGAGAGAGAGAGAGAGAGAGAGAGAGAGAGAGAGAGAGAGAGAGAGAGAGAGAGAGAGAATTGTTCTAAAGTATCTATTGAAAGAAAACCATACTGCACAAATTTTCAAGCAAGTATCAATTTCAGTATTCCTCTTACAGAAGGGAACAGACCGACTGATAGTGCACTTATTATTTATTTAGGAATTAGGAAGAAGGCCCGTTGCAGCAATAAATACAATGGGCTCTAGCTTGGCCAGGCGGTTGCGGGCCCCCATCTTCTTCCTCCCCTTGCTTGAGTCCCCGGCAGGGCAAGATGGCTGGCGTCGTTCCCCCCACCCGTTACACAAGGAGGCCAGCTCTGAGAGGGAAGGGAGGTGGCGTAAACAGCCTCCTCCTTCCCTTGGCTTGCTAGGTCCCCGCAGTCATGGGGAGGAAATCTGGGTGAGCCTCGAAGCTAATTCTGACAGGGCACGGTAGCTGAAGGGGAGTGGGTGGGGAAGAGGAGCAGACCCAGTACCCAGCCAATGAAACACGAGTAGTCTTGAGTGGCAGCTGACGGGCCAATGGCTGAGGGAGTGCATGGAATCTTGCCACTCCAAATTGCTTTTATATAATAGAAGAGATTTTTATCTATTTTCCTGCCAACCTAGCAGTTTGAAAGCAAGACATTGCAAGTAGATAAATAGGTACCGCTTCAGTGGGTAGGTAACAGTGTTCCATGCGCTTCAGCATTTAGTCATGCCAGCCACATGACCATGGAAATGTCTTTGGACAGCACTGGCTCTTCAGCTTGGAAATGGAGATGAACACCGCCCCGTAGAGTCGGATCCAACTAGCTTTTGAGCAAGGGAAACCTTTACCTTATCTATTTAGGAATGCATTCTGGCAAGACCTAACCCTGGTGTTGGCAGAGAGCCCTTAGCATCTCAAACACTGGTGTTAAATACCTTTAGAATTCAGATTAGCCGTCAATCCAGAAATCAGATGATCCTGATGAAACCTAGACCCTTCCCTTTTCTGAGCAGAAGACTCGGACCAGAGTCATTGTATTACTAGGTTAAGAACACCCTCCCTGTCAAGGCAGGAGCTTAGAGCCACAGGTCCTCATATCTAGATGTTTTGGCCTCGGGGCTGGAACTCAGAAATGTCAACAGTTCTTTTAGAGCAGAGCGCAGGATGCATTGTCAGGCCAAAGAGCCTCCCGCAAAGCCTTATGGGAGAGAACCAAACAGACAGGCCTAAACCAATTTGGGCTGCTGTACAGGACTGCCTCATCTCGCTTATACTTCTGCCACAGTTCGAATCTCTACACTCCCATTGACGTTTTCTTTTTTTATATATATAATCATATTTATTGGGTTTTATTGGCCTATATCATACACAAGCACAAGATCATTAACAAAGTTACATACATATCAACGTTTTGAATCCCACTTCTCTTTCTAAACAACACAGAGAAACATATCCATCCTATCATATCTAATCTGTATTGATTAAAAGTTCATGTTTCTATAGCTTTTGAAATTTATTAACTATCTAATCTGAACTTAGCCTAGTGTTTATATCTATATCTCTATCAATATGTACTATTCTTCCTCTTATCCCTTCTCCCATGTCTTGTCAATTCTGTGCATTTGATACAGGGGTTTAAATACATTTGGAGCTTCATTATTCTATTAATATTTTATTTGGAACATTTATCTCTACTTCCTCTTTTGAACATAGTTTCCCCTTTAATCTTTCATTTATAAATTATCAAATCCGGACCCATCTTAATTTAACCTAAAATAGACCTATATTCACTATACTTATTACCACAGATTACATCAAACCTACTTACAATTAGCCCACACCCGCTAACTCGTGTCAAAATCACTCTTAAATTATACCTCCAATTCTCCTCTTATTTACATCAACAGAGGATAATAGAAAAAAGGAAGAGAAAAAAACAAGAAAATAACAGTAAACATTATATACTTATAAATACATACATAAATCAACCAATATATCCTTCTACTAACCCTAAATCTTATCCACTCTAACCCACATATTTTTCTGAGTGATCTTGGGTCAGTCACGCACACGCTCAGCCTAACCTACCTCACAGGGTTATTGTTGGGATAAAATGGAGGCGTGAAGAACTATGTGAGCCACTTTGGGGATAAATAAATAGATAAATAGGCATCGATTCTGAGCCTGGGCTATTTTTTAATCTAGTGTATACACAGTTCCCAGTCTGCCTTAATCTCACAGGGAAGAAAAGAGGAAGAGGAGAAATGGATATTTAATCGGAAAGTTGACCTAAGCGAACTACCAAATAGACAAAGGAGGAAGTGAAAAAACAATAGCAGTCCAATAGGATGAGGCTGAACTCTTCCATGGGAACAATACAGAAACGATCTACTTGCTGCCGTTCAGTAAGATCAATTCACTTCAGCACAGCCCTCGTGTTTCGTTCCATTGTTTCGAGCTAATCACCTATTGTAGTCACTTCTGCTTGACGGCACATGTATTAAAATGGGAATGAAAACTGGGACTTCTGACTCAAGTTCAAGTTCAAGTTCAAGCCAGCCTTTATTGGCATAAAATCATCAGTACAATTACTAGGATTAAAAACCGGTTAAAACCCCCGTATAAACCAGTTGAAACCTACATATAAAATTCTCATAGAATCATAGAATGTTAGAGTTGGAAGGACCTTGCAGGCCATCTAGTCCAACCCCCTGCACTCTGCAGGAACACAGCCGAAACCCCTACGTACCTACAACATACCCAAAAGATGGTTGTCCAGTCTCCTCTTGAAAACGTCCAGCGAAGGAGCATCCACCACCTCCCGAGGCAGTCTGTTCCACTGCTCAACCACTCTTACAGTCAGGAAGTTTCTCCTGATTTTAAGCCGGTAACGACTCCCTTGTCATTTCCACCCTTTAGATCTAGTCTTGCAATCCAGAGCAAGAGAGAATAGATCCACTCCATCTTCTACATGACAGCCCTTCAGATACTTGAAGACTGCAGTCATATCCCCTCTAAGCAATCCTTTGACGCAGCTGTGAGGCCAGGCAGAGAAACTTAGCCACCTTCTCTGTGATGTCTGGACTAGAATCACTTAAGAGCCTGTGCGCCTTGGGTGCATCAGACCAAGCCCCCATTTTGATTACAAAAGGATATAAGAATCTGATCCTTAGGTCCGCATATAGGTTACAGTGCAGAAGCACATGAGTGATGGATTCCACACAATTCTTTCTGCATGGGCAGAATCTGGCCAAATGGGGAACCTTATTGCATCTGCCGGATAGAATGGCAGACGGCATGGCGTTACATCTGGCCAAGGTAAATGCTCCGCACTGTTGGGGGACCTGCAAAGAGGATAGATATGAAGCTGTCATCCCTGTTGTAAGGAGAATCTCGAAACGGTGTCCTTCCCACATGATTAGACCAGAGAAACCAAGCCAGAGAGAAGAGACAGGTGTAAGAGTTCACCACAGAGGCACCAAAAATGCAAAGGGACGAATGGGGAAGGATTGTTGGGGTAGAAAGGGAGGAGTCCCTCTCCGGGTGAGGAGGACATGGGAGAAGACCAGATGGCTGTAGTTGGCCAGCTGATGACCGGTTGATGGCAGAGGAGGGAGAGACTAAGAGATGGGGGAGCAGACAGAAAGATGTGGAAGGTCATTTTGGGAAAGGGTGCAGAATGGGAGCTGGATAAGGCATACTCTTCCTGTCTTGAGGGGGAAGTCCAGCTGTTCCAGGGTCAATCATGATGGAAGCTGGTTTGGGAGCAGAACCAACCTCAGGAATGGAGGTCCTTGCAAGCACGTTTTATGTACCTTTACTGACTTGGGCTCAGATGATGAAACAGAGCTTTTTCACTGAAACTGGTATGGACGTATAATCCTCAATGGCCTGGGGCCAAAACTGAGGATCTGACCTCTCATTGGTGAAGTCTGGCTTATACTGTAATTGGTAGAACGTTAAAATCCAAGCCCCAATGGTGAAAGGGTTAGACTCTGAGCTGTCATTGGATTATCCAGACCTTCTGTTATAAGGGGGTCCTGCTAAGGGAAACCTAGATGATGTGACGGGAAGGAGAAATGTGTCCTGTTGCCAATGACTGAATTAATTTGGAAAGACTTATCGACAATGTTCAGGAGATGCGTTGACGGCCCTCCCAGGGTGCTTCATTGGATGTCCTAAGGAGTCTATACTGAGAAGGGGGTTCTGAGAGGGTCGGGTGTCGTCCTGCAAGCATGGATCATGACTCATTTTCAAGGTATGAAGAAACTGTTGGAGAATCACCAAAAAGGGCCTTTATTAATGTGCCCCAAGAGTTCTCAGGGCAGCCGAACTACTTCTTGAAAGCACGCGAGCAAATACCTGCTTTAATCAAAAGACCGAGACTTAACATCAGAAGAATGGATTCATCCAACCCGTCTGACTTCCACAGGCCAGAGGATCTGGGGGTGCAAAAAGACATGGGTCTTAGTGTGGGGGCATGCGACATCGTGTCTTTCCTGCCTTATGGCGACCTTATGAATTAATGACCTCCCAAACATCCTGTCATTAACAGCCTTGCACAGGCCTTGCATCTCATGTTGGGTCTTCCTCTTTTTTCTGCTACCTTCAACTTTTCCTAGCACTATTGTCTTCTCCAGTGACTCTTGTCTTCTCATGATGTGGCCAAAGTACCGTAGCCTCAGTTTAGTCATTTTAGCTTCTAGGGAGAATTCAGGCATGATTTGCTCTAGAACCAGCTTATCTGCCTTTTTAGTGGTCCATGGTAACCAGGGCTTTTTCTGTAGAAAATGCCCAGCAGGAACTCATTAGCATAATAGGCCACACCCCTGACAGCACAGCAGATTAGCATATTAGGCCACACCCCCAGGTTACCAGAAGTGTGGCCATCCAGCCACACCCACCTTTTGCTTCTTATTCTGTTGACCTTGTTTGTTGTCAAAACCCAGGGCTTTTTTTGGAGCAGGAACTCCTTTGCATGTTAGGCCACACACCCCCAATGTAGCCAATCCTAGTGAGTTTCTGCTGTTGGGTGTGGCCTATTATGTTAATGAGTTCATGCTGGGCGTGGCCAACTTGGGAGCCAGCCGGAACTCCGTTCCTGTGTGTTCCTGCCCAAAAATAGCCCTGATGGTAGCCATAAAACTCTCCAGCACCCCATTTCAAAGGAATCAATTTTCTTCCAGTTAGCTTTTTTCATTGTTCAGCTCTCACAACCCACACATATGAACAAATGTAGAGTCCAGGGGCACCTTTAAGACCAACAAAGGTTTATCCAAGGTAAAGGGTGCCATTGGACTCTACATTTGTTCTACTGCTTCAGACCAACATGGCTGACCAACTGGATCTACATATCTTAATGGAGAATGCTATGGCATGAATGATCTTGATTTTGGTCACCAGTGATACATCCTTACACTTAAGAATCTTTCCTACCTCCTTCATGGTCAATATGTTTTCTCAGGGCTTTTTTTGTAGAAAAAGTCCAGCAGGAACTCATTAGCATAACAGGCCACACCCCTGACAGCACAGGTCATTAGCATATTAAGCTACACACCCCATGTTACCAGACACACCCACCTTTTGCTTCTTATTCTGTTGACCTTGTTTGTTGTCAAAACCCAGGGCTTTCTTTGTAGCAGGAACTCCTTTGCATGTTAGGCCACACACCCCTAATGCAGCCAATCCTAATGAGTTTGTGCTGTTGGGTGTGGCCTATTATACTAATGAGTTCCTGCTGGGCTTGGCCAACTCAGTTCCTGTGCGTTCCTGCCCAAAAATAGCCCTGTGTTTTCCAGCACCCATTCCTTTCTCCTCAAAAGCATCTCTCCCTCAAAGCACAGAGACTTCACAAGAGGAGCAGATGTTGAGGAAATCCTAAGAGGCACCACTATTGCATGTACAGAGAGCATCCATTCAGATGCTTGATGGATGCCTGGCTTGGAAACTCCCAACATTTTGTGCCTGGCTTCGGTCCCAATGGCCACCATTTTGTGCTCAGACCCGCACCTGTTCTCAGAATCTAAAAAGTTCCCACAGGCTCAATGAGCTGGAGGACTCCTGCTCCACACCTTGTCCAAAATTTTGATTTCTCACAGCAATCAGCCAAATGCCACTGGGAAAAAAAATTACACTAAGACTATGCGGGCTATTGCCCTGTTGTTTGTGTCCAACATCTGGAGGTCCTTTGAACATGGAATTCACTGCCACAGGAGGTGGTGGCGGCTACAGGTATGGACAGTTTCAAGAGGGAATTGGATTAACATATGGAGCAGAAGTCCATCAGTGGCTATTAGCCACAAGGTATAGATAGGAACTCTCAGTCTGGGGCAGGTGATGCACTCTATTCTTGGTGCTTGGGGGGGGCAGCAGTGGGAGGGCTTCTAGCATCCTGGCCCCACTGCTGGACCTCCTGCTGGCACCTGGTATTTTTGGCCACTGTGTGACAGAGTGTTAGACTAGATGGGCCATTGGCCTTATTCAACATTGGCTTCTCTTATGTTCTTATGGAGGTCCTATTGGGCAATAAAATCTGATGGAACAGCTTCCATGGCCAGTACTGGCATAATTCATTGTTTTGACGGTTTTGATCTGATCTGAAATCATGTCTGTTGGAATTGTTGTTCACTGCCCTGAGCCCTGTGCAAAACAGGGGAGGGCAGTTTATAAATTGAATGAATGAATGAATGAATGAATGAATGAATGAATGAATGAATGAATGAATGAATGGAATTTAACTAAGAAGAGCTTCATATGGGAACAACTAGCAGGGTGTTCTGACTTCTCCACTTTTTTGAGGAACCAGCTGCTACTGAGAATGGACTTTTCCAAATCTAAGCAGACCCTCCCTTTTAGAACTCCTTTTTCCAGCAACTGTCTGGAAAGGTTACTCTGTATGTGGTGTGGTGTGGTGTGTGTGTGTGTGTGAAATGCCATCAGGTCTCAGCCAACTTATGGTGACCACCACTAGGCAAGTGAGAAAAGAGGTGCTTTTCCATGGCCTTCCTCTGCGGAGTCTTCCTTGGTGGTCATTTGGAGCTGGAGCACACCAGAGTGCTGCTCCGGCAGCCCAGGAGCGGGCACAAATGGTGGTGGTGGCAAGCCCTACCCCCAGCTCCCTGCCCCCGCCCCCAAGCTCCTTTTCTCTAGAATGCAGTGCGACTCCAGAGAGAAGGGGTTTAAAGTTTAAACTGCATCTCTCTTTGCTTCACCCCCACACCTTGGCAGGCTGGCTGGGGAAGCCAAAAAGGGGAAAGACATCTTCAAAAGACTCCCCTTCCCTTCCCCAGCCGGCCTGCCAAGGCGGGCTGGGTGGGGAAGCGAAGAGAGAAGGGGTTTAAAGTCTGGCCTCATAGAATATAATGGGAAAATCGTGCCACTGCTGTGGTGCGATTCCAGAAAGAAGGGGTTTAAACTTTAAACCCCGTCTCTCTTGCTTCCCCCACCCCCCAGCCCGTCTTGGCAGGCCAGCTGGGGAAGGGGAGGGAGGCTTTTGAAGATGCCTCCCCCCTTTTTGCTTCTGCTTCTGACATCACTTCCAGTGATGTCAGGGGGCATGGCATATGCTAATGAGCCATTATTCTAATAGCCTATTAGGTATGCTAATGAGCTCCTGCAGCTCTTTTTCTATGAAATGGCCCTTGCAAGGATTTATTTCAATCAGGTATATTATTAGTCTTGAGGCTGTGGTACTTGAAGGACCACCACTTCCTATACTATCCAGCCCACCAGTTGAGATTCTCCTCCCTGCGGACTTTCGGTTTCGGCGGAGCAAATGGCGGCCACCTCTCGGGACGCTCCCGGAGATGGTTAGCCCACGCGCAGTTTGGGGGGTCTTCGCTTATGCGAAAGACCCTAGTGAGCCTTAGGCAAAGGCTCCGAACCGGGGCGCTTGGGGAGTAGCCTCTTTGCCGGCAAACAGCCGGGAAATTGAGGCTTTCTCCCCGCCCCAATCGGCCCCGCTGCATCGTGCCTGTAATGGGACTTAGCAACGCCACCGACTTCCAGGAGTGAACAAAGCGATCGAGTTAAAGTCAAATGGAAAGACTTGGCATCGAACCGTGAGTTGGAGATCTATTTTGAAGCGAAAATCCGAACCCTCCCGCAAGCGTATAAGCGGATGGGAGGAGGGAGGAATCCCCACCCCCCTTGAGAAACGGGACTTATAAAAGAAAAGCGGAGGGGGGTAAAGGGGAAAAAAGAGTTGGTGAAGATACCTTTGGGGAAACACTGAAGATTAAGAGTTTGTTAGTCTCCTGAGTGGCGCGGCACGAACTTTGGTAGCGTAAACAATTAAAAAGATGTCCGCATTGAAAAAGGTCCCGCAGAAGCCGGAAAAGAAGGGGGAGGGACTTCTGGTCTGAGCACCCCCTACCGGAGTTAGCTGTCAATCAACAGAAAAGCGAGTCACTGCACCCTCTGCTGGATCAAATGCAGAAAATCAGCGAAACTCTGTGTAACATGGAAAGTGTTCTCAACAGTCAACAAAAACAATTAACAGAAACATCAAAGAAGATGGAGGAGATTGCGCAAAAATGTTTGGTCTCAACGGAAGACACCAAGAAAATAAAGAAAAAGGTCAATAAATTAGAAAAACATTAGGATATGCAAGAAAAAAGAATTTTAATGTTACAGATGGAAAAATCAAATCGGACTCTCCGCTTTCAGGGCATCAAAGAAGAGGAAAAAGAGGATCTCAGAACTATATTGGCGAATGCCTTGGCACCTCTAACTGTCAGAGAAGCGTTGGAATTGAAAGAAGAGATGGATATGGCCTACAGAGCCTATTCAACCTTTACAAAGAAAAATAATCTGCCAGCAGAAGTGGTTGTCAAGTTTACAAAGCAGCGTACCAGAGATCAAATTCTGCGTTCAGTTTCAGCGGTGCCATTGAAAATTGGGGAGCAGACCATTAGAACTTTGAAAGATGTTCCCTATGAAATCCGTATGAAAAGAAAAGCATATAAAGGATTGACCACGTTCTTACAAAGACATCAGACAATTTACAGATGGTGCATTCCCTAAGGACTAATTTTTAAATATAACGACAAAAGAGAGAAGATAGACTCCGTCTTCAAAACACAAGAATTTCTGAAGAGACACGCCAGTACAGAGGAAGATGCAGCACTCGCAATTTGGACCGATTCAAGCAGCAAGGAAGACAGCGATCCGGAAGAGGAGGAGCTGGAGTGGGAGACAAGAAGCCTAAAGAGGGCCCATCGTACAACTTGAGAGATGTAAAAGGAAGATATCCAAAGAAGTAGTTCGTGGAACGTCAGAAAGGAGCTGATTAATAACTAACCCCAATGGACTTTACTAACTTTACTAACAGAGTTATTTTGGACTTTTGTAAGATGAAAAGAAGATCTTCCAACCATGATGGTTGCCAAAATTTGTAATTATACTAACCAAAACTAATCTTCTAACAGGAAAAATTCACTCCACTCTTTTTCTTAATCCTTCTATATACCTTCCCCTTTTCTTTTTATAAAAAGTAATAAAATTCTCTCCTTTTTAGGAGAGTTTATTCTAAAAAAAAAAGATTCTCCTCCCTGCTTTCTGTACCCCTGCCTACATGGGTGAGGCAAGTGTCAATCAGAGACAGGGCTTTTATAGTGGTGGCACCTCACCTTTGGAATGTTCTTCCGCTTCAGGCTCATCAGCTGTCTGTCTTACTGTCCTTTAGGCACCAGAGCAAAACATGTCTTTTCACCCAGTCTCTGGGTGCTCAGGTTAAAATTAAATTAAAAATTAGTGTATGGCATTTAATACTCCCTCCAAGCTGTGGAGGCTTGTGAGCAAAACTTCTGCTTTGTGAGCTACTGGCATTAAAGTTGTGAGCAAGTGATTTGGCTGCTGCATAAATTAGTTTGCCCTAGGGTCACCCTTCCTGAGCTAAGACAAAAATGTGTGAGCTGGAGGCTAAAAAACTGTGAGCTAGCTCACGCTAACTCATCTTAGAGGGAACACTGATGGCATTGTGTGTCGAATAGCCAGGAGATCCCTAAGGACTGTCTGGTGGCCTGAAATTGTAGCTCCTTTTTGGCACCACTAGGTGGCAAGCTATGCTTATTCTTAAACTGAGAGAAAACTGTGACTTGCCCAAGGTCACCCAGCTGGTTTCAAATGGAGGAGTGGAGAATCGAACCCAGTTCTCCTGCTGCTCTTAACCACTACACCAAGCTGGCTTTCTTGAGGATTGGGTATTCAGCAGGTACTGGCTGTGTTCTCTGAGGCCTCTGCTAGGGTAAAGCAGGTCTCCTGAGAGACCTGAACTTAAATTTCCAATATTCATTTCCTGGATTTCGCTAACTTTTCAGCTGAGATAATACCCATAATCCCAGTCTGCTATGCAGAGGAAGGCAATGGCAAACCACCTCTTGCCTTAAATGACCTGTGCATGGGGTTACCATGAGTCAGTTGTGAGTCAACAGCATATTATTCATCTCAATACTGAGAATAACTTTGCATCATTCATTTTTTTTTTAAAAAATCCAGTGCAAATAAAATGAATAGATTTACCTTGACCTACCCAGCAGGAACAATATAATATCGAAATTTTTTTTTTCTTTTAAACCATTAGAGGGAAGGAAATAATGTTTGCCCTTTTCTGTGATCTCTATTGATCTGGCTTTTTTTTCCGTTCCGCCTCAATTCCCCTCAGTTTAAAACAGTTCATTCACATAATCTGCCATTCTTTCTCTCTGCCCCCACTTATTAAGGCAATGCTAATTGCTTCTTAAGTGTCTTTTGGAATACATTTGGGATGTCACAAGAGGACACTGCTAAGATAGAAACTCTCTCCAGGCAATCCATGAGAAGGCGGAGAGTTTCAGAGAGTCTGTCTATGAAAACTGGGCTGGAAATGTGACCATAGGAAGACTGAATTCCGTTCTCCCATGCAAATCCTGATTTGTCCGTTATTTATTTATTTATTTATTTAGTTCGATTTTTAAGCCACCCTTCCCTGTAAGACAGGGCTCCAGGCAGTGTACATCAGTATAAAACCTACACAGAGTAAAATCGTATTTAACATCCATACCTTAAATGTTGTTGTTCAGTTGACAGTCGAGTCCAACTCTTCACAACCCCATGGACCACATCACACCAGGCCCTCCTGTCTTCCATCCCTCCCGGAGTTTGCTCATTTTCATGTTCGTTGCATCGATAACACCGTCTAACCATCTCATCCTCTGCTGCCCCCTTCTTCTTCAACCTTCAATCTTTCCCACCATCGGGGTCTTCTCCAGGGAGTGCTCCCTTTTCATTTGGTGGCCAAAGGATTTGAGTTTCAGCTTCAGTATCCGGCCTTCCAGGGAAAAGTCAGGGTTGATTTCTTTTAGGATTGAATGATTTGATCTCCTTGCAGTCCATGGTTTATATTATGAATACAATAGTAATAATAAACAGCATGTGCAGTGTGTCTTATTCTTTAATTAAAGACTGAAATTAAAGAATAAAGACTGAAATTCAGGGCTCTTTTTGTAGAAAAAGCCCAGCAGGAACTCATTAGCATAACAGGCCACACCCCTGACAGCATTATTAGGCCACACCCCCATGCTACCAGAAGTGTGATCATCCAGCCACACCCACCTTTTGCTTCTTATTCTGTTTACCTTGTTTGCTGTCAAAACCCAGGGCTTTTTCGGTAGCAGGAACTCCTTTGCATGTTAGGCCACACACCCTTAATGTAGCCAGTCCTAATGAGTTTCTGCTGTTGGGTGTGGCCTGTTATGCTAATGAGTTCCTGCTGGGCGTGGCCAACTCGGGAGCCAACCGCAACTCTGTTCCTGTGTGTTCCTGCCCAAAAATAGCCCTCCTGAAATTAAAGAATAAAACACACTGCACACACTGTTTATGATTACTTCTGATGAAGTTTCATCCACAAAACGAAGTTTAATCCGGAGTCTTCATAAGAATTTTGAGGATTTTGAACATTGCGGTAGATTGCATAGAATTTTGGAAGATTATTGTATCAGTATTTGAGCATATTGATCCTTGTACTTGTATTGTATGTGATTTGTTAATAATATATTTATATTGCATTTATTTGTGTGCTGTTATTATTTTTGATAGTGACTTCTACAATAGTAATAACTCATAAAAAGTAAGATGGCGATGGCACTGCCAAAAATATGCCACTGCCACATTGTGGTGGTGGGGATGCAGGAGAAACTGGAGCGCCAGCCAGATGGAAAACCATCACTGTCCTCAAACAAACAACTGGCAAAACATCCCTGCCTCACATGCCCTGTGGAACTGTATTAAGTCCTGCAGGGCGTGGATGTTTTTTTTCGGCAGAGAGTTCCACCAGGTTGGGGCCAGGGCTGAGAACACCCTGGCCCTGGTTGAGGACAGCCAGATGTCTCTCAGGCCATGGACTTCCACCATGTTCTCATTGACCAAGTGTACAGTAGCGCTCTCCGGGGGGTATACCAGGACAGGCGATCCTGAAGATACAGGGGTCCCTGACCATTAAGGACCTTAAATGTTAATACTATAACCTTGAACCTGATCTGGCATTCCACCAGAAACCAGTGCAGCTCACAGAGAACACATTGGATATGTGCCGTATGCAGAGTCCCAGTGAGGACTCCTGCTGCCGCATTCTGGATCAGATGGAGCTTGATCAGTTGGTGCTTGGTGGGAACAAGCCTGCTTTATACTCAGGCTCCTCCCGGGTCCATCCTACTCTTTCCTTCCTGTGTGTTTGGAACAGAGAGAAGAGTCCTTGGTTTATGCCCATATGTGCTGTCCAGCCACCACTGACTTATAGCAATCCCAACAAGGGACTTTCAAGGCAAGTGAGAAGCAGAGGGGGTTTGCTGTTGCCTTCCCGTGCAGAGCTTTCCTTGGGGTCCCCCTTTCAAGTACTGACCCTGCTTAGCTTCTGAGATCTGACAAGATTGGGCTATACCGTACAGCCTTCCTTCCCATTGAAGTCAGTTTGGTGTAGTGGTTAAGTGTGCGGACTCTTATCTGGGAGAACTGGGTTTGATTCCCCACTCCTCCACTTGCACCTGCTGATGTGACCTTGGGTCAGTCACAAGCTCTGGCACAGCTGTTCTCTCAAGGACAGTTTCTGTCAGAAGTTCTCTCAGCCCCACCAACCTCACAGGGTGTCTGTTGTGGGGAGGGGAAGGGAAAGGAGTTTGTAAGTCGCTCTGAGACGCCTTTGGGCAGTGAAGGGCGGGGTATAAATCCAAACTCTTCTTCTTCTTCTTCTTCTTCTTCATATTTAAAGTGTTTAAAGTGCCGTCAAGTTGCAGGCGACTTCTGGCAACCCCGGCAAGGGGCTTTCAAGGCAAGCAAGAAGTAGAGTTGGGTTTTGCCGTTGCCTTCCTCTGCAGAGTCTTCCTTGGTGGTCTCCCTTCCAAGCACTGACCCTGCTTAGCTTCCAACTTATGGTGACCCCAGCAAGTGAGCAGCGGAGGTGGTTTGCCATCGCCTTCCTCTGCAGAGCCTTCCTTGGTGGTCTCCCATCCAAGACTTATGGGTGAACCCAGCAAGGGGCTTTCAAGGCAAGTGAGCAGCAGAGGTGGTTTGCCCTTGCCTTCCTCTGCAGAGCCTTCCTTGGTGGTCTCCTATCCAAGGCTTATGGTGAACCCAGCAAGGGACTTTCAAGGCAAATGAGCAGCAGAGGTGGTTTGCCATTGCCTTCCTCTGCAGAGACTTCCTTGGTGGTCTCCCATCCAAGGCTTATGGTGAACCCAGCAAGGGGCTTTCAAGGCAAATGAGCAGCAGAGGTGGTTTGCCATTGCCTTCCTCTGCAGAGACTTCCTTGGTGGTCTCCCATCCAAGGCTTATGGTGAACCCAGCAAGGGACTTTCAAGGCAAGTGAGAAGCAGAGGTGGTTTGCCCTTGCCTTCCTCTGCAGAGACTTCCTTGGTGGTCTCCCATCCAAGACTTCTGGCAAGCCCAGCAAGGGGCTTTCAAGGCAAGTGGGAAGCAGAGGTGCCTTGGAATTCCCTTCCTCTGCAGAGTCTTCCTTGATGGTCTCCCATCCAAGTACTGACCCTGCTTAGATAACTAGTTGAAAAGAAAGAAGAACCATGAAGGCCCATGATTGGATCAAGGACATAGTGTAGCAGGCAGGAGTGGTTTAACAAATCTGACCCCCTTCCACTCCACACACAAACACTGCTATTATGGAAGGAAAAAAGACTGGCACACACTTGTCTTCCCCCCTTCCAGATTGAATAATAGAATGGATGGGCTCACCTTCAATTGTGGGAACCGTGCTGGAGGGGAGTAACGCATGACGGAGTGAGCTCCCATCTCCGGCCCCAGCTCCTGTCGACCTAGCAAGAAAGCAAGAAATTGCAAGTAGATAAATAGGTACCACTTTGGTGGGAAAGTAACAGCATTTTGTGCACCTTAGCATCTAGTCATGCCAGCCACACGATCACAGAAACATCTTTGGACAGCGCTAGCTCTTCGGCTTGGAAATTGAGATGAGCACCTCATCCCCAGAGTTGGATTCAACTGGCTTTCAAACAAGGGAAACC
>JAPDNY010000452.1:0-38935 GCA_029375565.1 Gekko gecko
AAGAGAAAGGAAATCATCCCGAACCAGCCTGGCATAGTGGTCAGAGTGGCAGACGAGGATCTGGGAGAGCCACCTTCCAGTGCCCACACTGCCACAGCAGCTGGCTGGGTGACCCGAGGCCAGTCGCATGCTCTCAGCCTGCCCTACCTCCCTGTGTTGTTTTGAGGAAAGAAGAACAGAAGAAAAGCCATTGTTGGATCAGACCAATGGCCCATCCAGTCCAACACTCTGTGTCACACAGTGCCCAAAACCCAAGTGCCATTAGGAGGTCCATCAGGGGGAAAAGAAGTCCAGAAGCCCTCCCTACTGCTGACCCCCAAACACTAAGAATACAGAGCATCACTGCCCTGGACAGAGTGTGCCCTCTATACGTTGTGGCACATAGCCAGTGTTGGGCCTCTGCTCCATATCTTTCTCTAATCCCCTCTTGAAGCTGTCTGTATGTGAAAGCACCCCAGAGTAGATGCCCAAAAGAATCTTAGCTGAATGGAAATATCCTGAACCACAGGTGAAGAGCTGGGAGTGTATGTTTGCAGCTGCAATCCCGAGGATCCTTTCTTCAGAGTAAGCCACAATGAGTAACATGGGCCTCACTTCTGAGTAGACCTCCTAAGATCCCCTCCCCATGTCAGGCTTTCCTTTTTATTTTGGTAAATACGGTTTATTATTGGATATATCACATGTTCATACAATTTAAACATACCAATACATATCCATTTTTCTTTTTCCCTTCTCCCCCCCCAAACAAGGCTTCCCGCACTGCTCCAACCCCATTAATGTCTCTCTTATTCTGTTACAATTACTTCTAAACTTATTTTCTCTTACTAACGGTAACAATTCAAAAGTCTAATTCTCTTTCATTTTCTTCTTAATAACTATCAAAGCAAATCAAACCACGTTTAATGTCCCAATTTTTCAACAAATATTTTTGAAAGTCTTTCCAGTCTTCAAAAAAAGTTTCATCTTCTTCGTTGTTTAACTTTCTTGTTAATTTGTCCATTTCTGTCAAAAACAACGTCTTTTTAATCCATTCCCATGTTTCAGGTACTTTATCTTGTTTCCAACATTGAGCAAAAATCAGTCTAGCTGCTGTAATCAAGTACCATAGTAGTGTTCTCTTGGCTACATTTATTTCTTCCATTTTAAGACCTAACAATAACATCTGTGGGTCTTTCTTAAAAGTACATTTCAAAATTTTTTGTATCTCATTGTGGATCTCAGTCCAATACTTTACTGCTTTATCACATGTCCACCACATATGGTAAAAAGACCCTTCATGTTTCTTGCATTTCCAATATTTGTTAGACATACTTTCATTTATAATAGCAATTTTTTTAGGCGTCATATACCATCTGTACATCATTTTATAACAATTCTCTTTAACATTTACACAAGTTGAAATTTTCATTGACTTTTTCCACAAATATTCCCAAGATGTCATTAATATCTCATTATTAACATTTACAGCCAATTTTATCATTTGCTCTTTTACAGTTTCATCCTCAGTGTACCATTTCAGTAAAACCTTGTACAGTTTAGAAATCATTTTTTTACCTTTCTCAAGCCATACAGTTTCAATTTCAATGTTCTTTTCTCTAAAACCATGTTCTCTTTTATCGGTCTTAAATAAGTCATAGATCTGTCTATATTTCAACCAATCATATTCAAATTCGACATCAAATCTATCTTTTAACACAAAGTTTTTCCCTTCTAATTTTAAAAGATTTTTGTAAGGTAGCCAATCTAACCCTTGATTTCTTGAATGTGGGTTAATCACTTCAGCTGGTACTATCCAAAGTGGTCTTTCTTCTGAGAAGAATTTTCTGTATCTCATCCATGTCTCGAACAGTGATTGTCTTACAAAGTGGTGTCCCATGTCAGGCTTTCCATTGCACAGGGAAGTGTCTCTGTTCGGGGTTTCTCATCTAACTTGCAGGTGAGCTTAGAGGAGGGGGGCTCGAGACGCTTGTGTCGGGAGCATTTCCCATCCCAGTGGTAGAAGGAGAAGGAGAAGAGAAGAGACTGGATTTATACCCCGCCCTTCACTTGAAGTCTCAGAGCGGCTTACAAACTCCTTTCCTTTCCCCTCCCCACAACAGACACCCTGTGAGGTAGGTGGAGCTGAGAGAGCTCTTTCAAGGACTGCTCTTGAGAGAACTTGTGACTGACTCAAGGTCACACCAGCAGGAGCAAGTGGAGGAGTGGGGAATCAAACCCGGTTCTCCCAGATTAGAGTCTGCACACTTAACCACTGCACCAGACTGGTGTATATCTGCAGCAATGTGGCCAGGCAGAAGCAGAGCTGTTCTGTGCCATGTTCTTTTCAGGCCTTAGTAGCAACAAGAAGGAGCCCCTGTGGGAGAGCAACTAGGGTTACCAACTCAAGGTTGGGAAATACCTGGAGATTTTGGGGGCTGAGCCTGAGGAGGGTGGATTTGGGGAGGGGAAGGACTTCAGTGGGTTGTATTGCCATAGAGCCCTCCTTCCTCCAAAGCAGCCGTTTTCTCCAGGGGAACTGATCTCTGTTGCCTGGAGATCTGTTGTAATCCCAAGAGATCTCCAGCCACCATCTGGAGGCTGGCAACCCTAAGGACGTCCCAGAGCAGCCGTGGTGGGAGGGCTACGTACGCCTCATCTCAGCCGGTGAGGGAAGGAGGACCTTCTGTGGTGCTGGACAGGCGTCCTTATGAGAGGGAGGGGCCAGGGCAAAGAGGCTCCCCCCCTCCCCATCCATCCAGGAGAAACGAGAGCCACCTTGGGGGATTCTGTGTGGTGGTGTGAATGAAGAGAGACGGTGGCCTCTTCCCTGGCCTCCGAAAGGCCACAGTTTATGGGGATTCTGTGTATGCCTTTGTGAATCACATGGCTCCCTTGGTGCACTTCACCTTGAGCAGAACAAGAGGAAGAAGAGATTGGATTTACACCCCGCCCTTCACTCGGAGTCTCAGAGCAGCTGACAATCTCCTTTCCCTTCCCCTCCCCAGAACAGGCACCCTGTGAGGGAGGTGGGGCTGGGAGAGCTCTGACACAAACTGTTCTTTTTCAAGAACAGCTCTTGTCAGAACTATGGCTTGCCCAAGGTCACACCAAGTGGAAGAGTGGAGAATCGAAACCACTTCTCCCAGATTAGACTCCGCGCACTTAACCGCTACACCAAACTGGCTCTCTGTCAGGAGTCCTAACTTAGTCAGCAAAACACCAGGCCTTGTAATGCAAGCAAGGATAGCGTTTATTATAAAGCTGCAATAGAAAAGATCACTGGAACAGATACATTGTTCAGAATGACTTGGTTACAGAAAGCAAGCGGTTATACAGGGAAGGGGGTGAATGGGGACCCCCCTTCTCCCAGTCAAAGAATAACATGCAATTGGGAATCGAAAGTTACTACGCTAATGAAGTTCCCAACGCCCCCATTATTCACAGCAAAGCTGCAGCTTTGAAAGCGATAGGAAAGCTCGCAGCTTGACTCAAGGTCAGAATGTCTCGTCTGCGGGAGATAGGGGCTACCAGAGCTACATTCCTTTCTCACACCCTAAGCGTAAATCAACAACTCCCTGGATTCCAACCTCCCGCCTGTCACGCCACTAAGGCACCCAGAACCATCCTCCCCTCCCCTCCATCCATCATGGCAGGGCTACCTGACATGCAGCCCCCTCGAAAACAATCCTACCCCTTTGGCTTATGGGGGTACAACTTGTGAAACGCCCGGATAAGCCGGGGGGCCAGAACATTTTCCGCCCGCACCCATTCCCTCTGCTCCAGCCCGAAGTCAATCCATTCAACCAGATAAAACAAACTATTGCGAGAGATCTTAGAGTCCAAGATTTGCGAAACTTCATAGTGAGGTTCCCCCCCCACCAGCAGCGGAGGCGGGGTTGGCCGTTGTGGTCGCCATTTGTTCTCCTCAGGTGCCCGGCGTAGGAGCCTTACATGAAAAACAGGATGAACCGACTTTAGAGATTTGGGCAAATCAAGTTCAACAGTTACATTGTTAATTACTCTCACAATCTCAAAGGGTCCAATAAATTTCCAACCAAGTTTGCGGCTTGGCTGAATGCGACGTAGGTGTTGTGTGGACAAATAAGCAAACTCTCCACACTTTGGAATCCAGGCAAGGCTACGTTTCTTGTCAGCCTGGATTTTATAAGCATTCTTAGCCTCCTCCAGAGTCTTGGCTAACGAAGACCACGCCATCTGCAATTGTTTGCACCAGTCTCCAGCGTCTCCCGCCGGGAGGTCGGGAGAATTCAGAAATGGCAGAGGCGGGGCGTCATATCCATGTACTGCCTTAAACGGGGACATCCCCGTCGACGAGTGCTGAGTATTATTGTAACAAAACTCAGCCAAAGGCAAAAGGGAATGCCAATTGTCCTGTTGGAAGTTGGAAAAACACCGCAAGTATTGTTCCAAAGTCTGATTCACACGTTCAGTCTGCCCATCGGATTCTGGATGGTATGCACTGCTGACCCCCCTCTCCACCCCAAGCAGTGACATAAGTTCGCTCCAGAACCGTGAAACGAATTGAACCCCCTATCCGAGATCACCTTAGCAGGTAAAGTGTGGAGCCTCACTACGTGTTGCAAGAACGCAGAGGCTAGTTTCTTGGCAGAGGGGATGGAGGCAAACGGAACGAAATGAGCCTGTTTAGTAAACAAGTCCACTATCACCCAGATGACAGTTTTTCCCCCGCTAGGGGGTAAGTCCGTAATAAAGTCCATAGAGATCACTTCCCACGGGCGAGCCGGCGTGGGGAGGGGTTGCAGAGCACCTGGGGGTTTACCGGGCCGAGGTTTACTCATCAAGCACGTCTGACAAGCTGACGTGAAGAGTGAAATGTCTTTTCTTAGCCCCGGCCACCAAAACTGCCGCTGTAGGAGCTGGAGAGATTTCACAAATCCTGTGTGCCCAGCCAGCATTGATCCGTGCGCCCAACCCATCACCTCCCCCCTGAGGGATCGTGGGACAAAGAGTTTGTTGTCCTTTTTCCAGCAGCCATGCGCATCACGGGACATCCCTTCCTCCCCCTCCACCTCCTCCCTGTCCGCGTCTGACAGAGCAGTCGAGAATTTCCCCGCCCAGTCGCTGGGAGGAGGGTTTGGCGGAGGGGGGGAGTGTTTGGCTTGCCTCCGGGTGGTTACTGCCCCTCCCAACTGGGCAGGGGTGAAAACTGAGTCATGAATCTCCTCCCTCTTGCTGTCGTGTTGAGGGAGGCGTGACAGTGCATCGGCTAGCGAGTTAGATGTCCCCGGGAAGCGGTGCAGTGTGAAATTAAACTTGGAGAAGAAATCAGCCCAGCGGAGCTGTTTGGCGTTCAGGGAACGGGGGGAGCGGAGCAGCTCGAGGTTTTTGTGATCAGTCCAGACCTCGAACGGGACCCGCGCTCCCTCTAGCCAATGGCGCCATGTAGCCAACGCTAAGCGGATCGATCCCGCTTCTTTCTCCCACACCGACCAATTCCGTTCAGTATCGTTAAATTTCCTGGAAACATAGGCAAGGGGGTGTAGTTTCCCATCCTCCCCCTCTTGGAGGATCGCCCCTCCCATAGCAACGTCTGAGGCGTCAACCTGGACAATGAATTTCTTAAGCTCATTCGGGTGGGCTAATACGGGTTCCGACGTAAACAGGGCTTTTAATTTGTCAAAACCCCGCTGGCACTCTGGGGACCACTCTAGTTTGGCTCCAGGCCGAGTGCATTCGGGTGGTTTCCCTTTGGTTTTCAACAGGTCAGTCAGGGGAAGGGCCACCTGGGCAAAGTTCGATAGGAACGATCTGTAAAAGTTCGTGAATCCGAGGAACCCCTGGAGTTGCCTCCGCGTTTTGGGCGGCTCCCACCCTACTACATCCTTAACTTTGTCAGGGTCCATCTCAATTCCCTTTTGGGATCATGCGGTAGCCCAGAAAAGGGATTTCCGTCTTGTGAAATTCACACTTGGATAGCTTAGCAAACAGTTTGTGCTTGTGTAACGTTTGTAACACTTCCCGCACCAGTTTCACATGAGACTTCAGGTCAGGGGAATATAAAAGAATGTCATCAAGGTAAACAAGGACCCCTTGAACAAATACTTGTGCAACACCTCGTTAATCAAGTTCATGAAGACCCCCGGGGCCCCTTGGAGCCCGAACGGCATGACCAAGTATTCAAACTGGCCTAGAGGGGTGTTAAACGCAGTTTTAAACTCATCCCCCTCCCGAATTCGGACCCTGAAATAGGCATCTCGGAGGTCTAACTTCGAGAAAATTTTCCCCCCAGCCACCGCCGCCAACAAGTCTTTTATGAGGGGCATGGGGTAGGCGTTTGTGTTGGAGACTGCATTCAAGCCACGGTAGTCAGTGCACAGCCGCAACCCCCCGTCCTTCTTTTTCCGGAAAAGCACAGGAGCCGCAAACGGGGAGGATGCTGGTCGTATAAAACCCCTACTGAGGTTTTTGTCAATGAATTTCCGCAGTTCCACTTTTTCCGAGGGGCTCATAGAATACAGTTTCCCCTTCGGTAACTTTTGGTTGGGCAAAATTTCAATTGCACAGTCTGAGTTCCTGTGGGGGGGCAATTCATCGGCCTCTTCCTCCCCAAAAACAGGGGCCAGGTCGTGATACTCGGGGGGGATGCTTTCCAGCTCCGCTGCCGCCACCCCTGCCGCCACTAGGAGTTGCCCCCCTGTCATGGGTCCCCACTCTTTTCTCCATAAGTGGGACCTGCATTTTTCAGAGATGAAGTTTACCTTCCCCTCCCCCATAGTACGTGAGGATCGTGATCAAAGAACCACGGGCTCCCTAGAACCAGGGGAAAGCGGGCTGAAGGGGTAACCACGAAAGACCTTTCTTCCCAGTGTTGCCCGAGCCCCACCCTCAAAGGTACAGTCTCGTATTTACAGGGTTCTTTCATGGTGGACCCGTCCATTTGAGTAAAAATCAAGGGTTCATTTAGTTTAACAACTTTTGCCCCTAGTCCCGTTATTAGTGTGGGGTTGATGAGATCTCTCCCACACCCAGAGTCAATGAGAGCACGTACTCTCACATGGGTCAATAGACCCGGGTCCATTATAGTCACTGTGAGAAAAAAAAGAGAGGGGGTTTTGCTCACCGGGGTTTGCGCCTGGGAGTGTGGGACCTGCTGTTCAGCGCTGTTTACAGCAGGTCCGTCTCGTTTCCCTGCGGCACGGTCTCGCCATCGGATGAGTCGGATGCCTCGCTGAGCGGCTTAGCTTGCAGAGCTTTCGCCCCCTTCGGTTTCGCCACCGGTTTTGGTGTGGATGTGTCAAACCTCTTTTTGACTCCTTTGGACACCCCGGGCGATGCAGGCGATGTCGGGCAGTTCGCAGCGAAGTGGCCCCCTTCTCCGCATTTGAGGCAAAGACCTTGCTTCATCCGGAGTTCCCTTGTGCCGTCCCTCGGCTTCTGGTTCGGGGTAGGGGTCTTTCCTCTCGCTGCCGGCACGGGGCCCCGGTTAGCCATCGCTGCGGCGGCGTCCAGTTTGATGGTCTTCAGCCGGTTCTCCATCGTGATGGCGGCTTGAACCCACCCAGTGAGGGTGTTCGGGTCTTGGTTCCGGGTGACTTCTCGGCGGATCTCCGCATTGAGTCCCCATTTGTAGAAGTCCACGAGGTTCCCTTCCCCTCGGAGTTTTGCTGCACATCTGCGGAACTCTGAGGTGTAATCTCTCACCGACCTCGCGCCTTGCTTGAGGCTCCGGATCGTTGCCTTGGCCGCCTTGGTAGAGTGCACGTCTTCAAATTGCTCTTTCATGACCCACATGAAAGAATCGATCTCCCGTAGCTCGCGCCCATCTGCTTGGTGGAGTCCCACGTACCAGTCAGCGGCTGCTCCCTTCAGGTGGGCTGCTACGACGTCGACTATGCGCTCCTCTCGTTGGAAGAGGTGGCCCCAGGTTTCGATAAACCTCTCGGCTCGCACCAGGAAGAACGGAAATTTCTCGGGGTCTCCATCAAAATCCGCATCCAGGAGTTCTGCAGGTTTAGGTGGCAAGAACCCCCAAGGGCGAGGGGGTGGTTGCCTAGGCGGCCCCTGCGGTCCTGGCCCCACTGGCTGGTCCGGCGGCCCGGCCGGCACGTTCCCCTGGTCCTGGTCCGGCGCCGGACGCTGGTCGGGAGGAACGCGGTCTGGTGGTTCCTCGCGCCTCTGCCGCTCGCGTTCTTCCCGTATGCCCTCCGCGATCATCTGTGGGATGCGGGCGAGGGATTCGTCCAGGAAGCGCATCAGGCGGTCTTGGCTCGGCTCCTCACTCCACCTCCTCCTCACCACGGCACCCTCCAGGCTCTCGGAGTCTCGGTCAGTTTCCCCCAGGGCTCCCGCCGTGACCAGCTTTCGGACCGACCTCTCGGGGTGGCTTGTCCCCATGGATGCTCTCGGGGTCCCGAACCACGTCTCGTGGGTTTCAGACAGGGGTTTTACCCAGTCTCGTCTGCGCCCAACTTGGGTAGTCACCCCTCCATAGGCTGCCCCATACGGGTCTCCGTAAGGCCCTCCAAAGTCGTACTCCAGACCCCATTGTCCTGGCACGTATGTGTCAGGGGTCTCTTTGGGTACGTCTTTCCCGCGAGGCTTCTTCTTTTCTTCTTCAATCGGGAGAGTGTCTTCTTCACCGTCACTCATTGTGGAGGTACGGGTTTACGACCAGTCCCGAAAGTTGATGAGGATTCTGAACAAACTGTCAGGAGTCCTAACTTAGTCAGCAAAACACCAGGCCTTGTAATGCAAGCAAGGATAGCGTTTATTATAAAGCTGCAATAGAAAAGATCACTGGAACAGATACATTGTTCAGAATGACTTGGTTACAGAAAGCAAGCGGTTATACAGGGAAGGGGGTGAATGGGGACCCCCCCTTCTCCCAGTCAAAGAATAACATGCAATTGGGAATCGAAAGTTACTACGCTAATGAAGTTCCCAACGCCCCCATTATTCACAGCAAAGCTGCAGCTTTGAAAGCGATAGGAAAGCTCGCAGCTTGACTCAAGGTCAGAATGTCTCGTCTGCGGGAGATAGGGGCTACCAGAGCTACATTCCTTTCTCACACCCTAAGCGTAAATCAACAACTCCCTGGATTCCAACCTCCCGCCTGTCACGCCACTAAGGCGCCCAGAACCATCCTCCCCTTCCCTCCATCCATCATGGCAGGGCTACCTGACACTCTCTCAGAAACAAGAACAGAAGAGAGGAGACCCTGCCCCAGGGGCCATGTGTCTCAGCTCACTCCAGGGCTGTTTTAATGTCCCAGTCCTATGACAGAGTGGCTGTCCACACCATTAAGTGCACCGTACCTTCCCTCCATGCCATTCCTCACATCTCAATCCCTCCCTCCCTTCTTCTAAGGAGCTTGGGGCAGTGATAAGCCCCTGCCCCATTTTTCATGACAACAGTCCTTTCTTTGAGAGGGGTCAGAGATTGGCCCAGGGTCACCCTTCCCTTTCCGTTCCCAAAGAGACCACTGAGTCCTATTCTTGGATTGGCTCTGTGGGTAGGGTTGCCAGCTCTGGGTTGGGAAATCCCTGGAGATTTTGGGGGTGGTGCCTGAACAGATTGGGGTTGGGGGAGGGCAGGGGAGGGGAGGGACTCCGATGGGTTATAATGCCACAGAGTCCGCTTTCCAATGTGGCCATTTTCTCTGGCTGAACTGATATCTACAGCCTGGAGATCAGTCGTACTGCCAGGAGATCTCCAGCTACCACGCGGAGGTTATAACGCCTGAGTGGTGGAGTGCAGTTGGGAACAGAGGAGAAGCTCTTGTGCATGTCCTGCAGGAGTTCCCTCAACCCTTTCCCGGGTGAATGAAGATCTGAGATCAGGGAGTCCATCCACATTCAGAGGGAAGAAAGCTGTGGTTGACTGCTTATGCACATGCACAAACAGCAATTTTTAAAAAAATGGCACCCGTTGAGTATGCTCCACAGTTGCAGTGTGGGAAGTGTGAACACTCAACCATGGAGCAACTGCATGCTGACGCAGGTGACGGGTGCGATGTCTCCGTGATATTCTCCAGTATAATGACCAAGAGATCTTATTGGAGCCTTGGTCTTGCCAGAGCAGCCCTGCAAGGCAGGAGATGGGTGATCCAAGGTTACCCACAGTGTGATCCCGAGAAGAGTTGGGCTCTTCCAAGTCCGTTGAGATCAGTGGGCTTTGGAAGGATGTGATTCCACTTGGGATTGTACCATGAGAGTATTCCATGACTGAGTGCAGATTAGAGTCTGTGGGTGATTTCCCACTACAGCTGCGTCGGGGTTGCGCCGCCGTTCGCCCCGATACTATTTGTCAATTTCACACCCGAAGCCATGGGGCTGCATTTGGACCCGCGGCTTTGCCCGATTTACCCCGCAGTTTCGTAATCCTCAAAAAACAGGATTAGGAAACTGCGGAGGAAATCGGGCGAAGCCGTGGGTCAAAATGCAGCCCCGCGGCTTCGGGTGTGAAATTGACGAATTTTATCGGGGCAAATGGCGGCGCAACCCCGAGGCAGCTGTAGTGGGAAATCACCCTGAGTCTTTCTAGTCAGGTACTCTAACCACTGCACTGCCTGGGCTTACTTCTAGACAAGAAGGCGGATCTGACCACCCTCCCAAATCCCCTTCCTCCAACGTATGTGGCTTTTCCTCCCACTTAAGTGGATCTTCCTCCTACAAAAGAGCCACTTAAGTTGGAAGAAGATTCCTTAGATTGCAGGAAGCCTTTACACTGGAGCCAAAAGGAAAGGAAAGGTATCATATTCTTGAATATTGCATGCAGGGTGTCAGCATTTATTAATAAATGAATATTAGCCCCAGCAGCTGGATAGATGGTAAACATGGGCAAATACCATTGGGCTGCTTTGCATAGGGGGGCATGTGATTGGATGTCCATTCGCCTCAACGGGAGGCCTGGTGGAACAGCTCCGCTTTACAGGCCCGGTGGAACTGTAATAAGTCCAGAAATCACTAAATAATAATCATATTAGGAGTTCTATGTGCCTCTATTCTTCTTCCAAGAGATGTTGCAGGACATGAGGTGTTGATTTGTGTGCTTGTGTGGTCGGGGTGGGTTAAGATCAGGGTTGCCAGTCCCTGAGTTGGGGCAGGGGCTCCTGTTTCCCACAGAGGTGAGAGGAAAATAAAATAACCCCCCCAAAAAAGTGGCTGTCAGGCCTATTGCATGAAGTCTCTTTCAAGGGGGGGAGCCCAGAAATGACATACTTCTCTGGGAATTGCTGAAAACCCTATGGTAACACCGCAGAATTTCCAGTGATTCTTAGAGATTCATGACATCACTCTCATGTTTTCCTCCAGAAATTTTCACTGAAAACTCTATGGTTTTACAACAGAGTTTCTGGTGATTCCTAGAGAGGCATGACATCACTTCTGGGTTTTCCCTAGAAGTGATGTCACATTGTTGGCAATGGCTTCCCCTCATAACCCCCCCCCCATCTCCCACTGTTTGCCAGGCAACCCTAGTTAACCTGTATAATTATTATAGGAAGGTGGAGGGGCAGGGGAGAAAATAATGAATCAGTGCTGGAAGATTCCATCTCGCCCTTCTGCCTAGAAATTCAGCCTCAGTATATGGAGAGATGTGTGCTTTCTTTATAGTGAGAGACGAGCACTCTGGAAACATGCGTAGTGTTTGCAGTCTCTGCATTCACAGAAGAGATTATTCTCGGCTCAGATATATTTCGTTCTACACCAAGACTTCATCTACCTGTAACAAGCGGTCGGGGGGGGTTAAGACTTCCTGGATATTAGGCCCCCCCAAAGCATTTTGGTCTTCTGCAGTGAAGTACTATTTTGTTTCCTTGAAGTTAGAGGTTCCAGGCCTCGAAGTCTCTGATCAAGGCAAATCACAACACGTTTAATACAAAAATATTTTATCTGATCAAAAACAAGATAACATTTTATAAATATAAAATTTTGAACAGTTGAAGACTGTGTTTTAAATGTATTTATTGTAAACATATATAAATTTACAACTCTACAATGACATAAGTGCATAAAGTCATCATACTATAGTAAAGAAGAAAAGGGAACTCTAGTAAAGTCCATATCCTCAAGTGAGCACATAGTAATACCTTTGGCTGAGCATGATTTAATCTGTGCATTTGATTCCCGTAATTAATAAAAGGATACCACTGTTGTACAAACATTTCTTGTGTACAGTTTTTCTTTTCTCTGAAATACCTCATGGAATTATTTTGTTCATATATATATAAACAGCAGCTGCATGGAACTGCTTCTAAAAAAGAGAGTCCAAATGGGCTCAGAATGGTGCCGTGGGGGGAGGAACAACAACTGCCTCTGCCCTCGCATGGCACAGCAAAAACAACCCCTCCCCAGTATGGTTTTTGCGAAAGAAAACAGCTTGTGGGGGAACAGCTGCTGTGTGGCGGCAGGGAACACGTAACAACACACATAAACAATTGGGGGGGGGGAGAAGTAACATATAGTTTGGTTCTGAATGAAACATTTGTGCCAGCCTGGCCGGCAGCCCCGTAGGTAGGACTTTTTTGTGAGGGGGCCTCGGCGGGGGGGGGGTGCCAGCTAACTAAATTGGGGGAGGGGCAGCTTCCCTCCCCCCCATCAAGGGCAGCCCTTCCCTGTGGAGCGTCTGGCTCCCTCCTCCCAGAGGAGCCCCAGTGCCCCTTCCCGTGTTGGTGCGCCAGGGGCAGCCTGACTTCCACTCTTGGCTCCCTCCCGGGGCCGGGAGAGGCGAGGCGTGCGGTGGCTGGGCTGGTGCAGCGTGTGGGTGCATTGGCACGCAGGAGCACAGCTGAGCATGCCTGGCCAGGGCCAGACGAGGAGTCCTCTGGCCTCCTGGTCTGGCCTGGCTTGGCTTAGCTGTGGCTGGGTGGCTGGGCGGCAAGCATCTCTCAGGCCGGCCTCGCCACCTCTGCTGCTGCTTGTGTTGCTCTCGTCCCCCCGCCGATGGGCAATCGGGGGAAGGGGAGCCAAGGCTCAGGGAAGGAGGCCCCTAAAACCACTAGGGGGCCGGGCCTCGTGGGCCCTGTGAAGAAGAAGATAAAAGATTGGATTTATGCCCCGCCCTTCACTACCCAAAGGAGTCCTAGAGTGGCTTACAATTTTCTTTCCCTTCCCCTCCCCACCACAGACACCCTGGGAGGTAGGTGGGGCTGAGAGAGCTGACAGAAACTGCTCTTTTTCAAGAACAGCTGAGCCAGAACTATGGCTTGCCCAAGGTCATCCAGCAGGTGCAAGTGGAGGAGTGGGGGAATCAAACCTGGTTCTCCCAGATTAGAGTCCGCAGCACACTTAACCACTACATCAAACTGGCTAAGGGCCTGCCGGCCAGGGTATACTACCATTGGTATAGCAACTTAATTCAAGGTAGGTTCCCTCCCTCCCTCCCTCCTGCTAGATTTAAAGGGCCCTCCAGTTGAAGCCTTTTAAATCGGGCAGGAGGGGAGGGTGAGGGGTGGCCAGGCGGGTGGTCGCTCTTGGGGGTGGGGCTTGGGGCATTCCCTCCCCAAATCCCTTCACCAGAGCAATGAGGGGACCTGGCAACTCTACTCTGTGACCCTTGCTGTATGTCCAGAGGAAGGGACAACCCCTCCAGAATCCCTGGCCCGGCTGGCCTAGGGAGAAAGTCCTCCCTGACCCCAAAGTGGCCATTGGCATTGCCCTGGGCGTGTAAGAATTGGCCATGAAAACAGAACTAGATAGAGACTCCGGTCTGGCCTTCAGGCCAACCGCTTCTTCCCGCCCTGAGTGAAAGAGAACTGCCTCACAATGATGGCAAATGCGTTATTCTGTGGAACTGGCATCATTCCTGTGTCGACATATAGGAACAGATGCTTCCCCTGTTGGCTTTGAATGGTAGTACGGGCAGGGTCTGATCTGGAAAGGCTCCATAGAATCTTTTTTTCCAGGAGCCCCCTTTGAGTTAGATTTGAAAATAATATGTGACTAGTAAAGGTAAAGGTTCCCTTGCTTGAAAGCCAGTTGAATCCGACTCTAGGGTTGCGGTGGTCATCTCCGTTTCAAAGCTGAAGAGCCAGTTCTGTCCGAAGACATTTCCGTGGTCATGTGGCCAACATGACTAAACTCCAAGGCGCACGGAACGCTGTTACCTTCCCATCAAAGTGGTGCCTATTTATCTACTTGCAATTTCTTGCTTTTGAACTGTAAGGTTGGCAGGAGCTGGAACTAGAGACGGGAGCTCACCCCATCATGCGGCACTCTCGGGTCTCGAACTGCTGAACTACTGACCTTCCACAGCCTGCAGTTCAGCGTCTTAACCACTTGAGCCACTGCTAAGGGGAACATAAGAGCACATATAACAAGTTAAAAATGTTACATACAGTTTGATTCTCAGTTTGTACTAAATGTTAGCAGTCGAAAAATATAGCACCTTCTTGTATGTATGGTGGAATTTTTGCAGGTCTAGGAATCCTGGGATGAAATACTGAAAAAGTTGTCACGATTCTGTGTGACCTTGTAACCTGCCCTGAGCCCGTTCATGGGGAGGAGAGGATAGAAATGGAATTAATTAATTCTAAGGCCAATCTAAGGCCAAGCAATTAATTAATTAGTCTCTCTGAACAAGGAGTGTTTGGGGGTCCAGGCTGCTCTCTTTCACTCAGGGCAAACTGGAGGCCAAACTGGAGTCTTCAGCTCACTTGTCCTGACCCATTCGTCCATGCCCTGGGTAATGCCGATCGCCATTTTGGGATCAGGGGGGGAATTTCCTCTGCTGAGCAAGGGTTGGACTAGATGACCCTTGTGGTCCCTTCCAGCTCTATGTTCCACTTGGGAAGGCTCAGGGTCGTAATGCAGCTCCTCCTTCCACTGCCAGCTGGCTGGGTTAACGTTCAGGTCAGCTGGTGGTGCTGGGGAGCCACAGGGGGCTGCTGACTGCCACACCGCCACTCTTGATGGCTGCCACTCTTGATAGCTCTTGTTGGTGCTCCACCCTCGAGCCCCTCCACCATTTTTAAGGAGATCCACCCTGCCTGCTGGTGCTGCAGCGAAGCAGGCCGACGCTCCTGGCAAATTGTCAAGAAGCTCAAGAGCCAAGTGAAAAGCTGCTATGTAGGCAGGGCCGGCCCCAGGTGTCTGGGCGCCCTAGGCAGGACAGCCTGGGGCGCCCACCCCACCGGAGATGCCAACCTCCCGGTGGGGCCTGGAGATGGCCCAGCGCCTTGTTCTAGGCGCCTTGCAGCTGCGAGGCGCCGGGGAGAGCTGGGGAAGGGGCGGCGCGGCTCTTCCAGGCCCCTCGCAGCTGCGAGGCACCCGGGGAGAGCCAGGGAAGGGGTGGGCGGCTCTCCCAGGCCCCTTGCAGCTGCGGACGGGCGCTCAAACTGGCGGTGGCCAGCCAGCAGGGACTCTCCCCGCTGGCCAGCCACCGTCATGCCGCCCCACCTCCACCCCCCCAAGGGCTTCTGAAGCGCCCCGGAAGGGCGCTCAGACTGGCGGGGGCCGCTGCAGCGGGAAGAGTCCCCACTGGCCAGCCGCCACCATGCCGCCCCACCTCTCCACCATCCCCCAAGGGCTTCTGAAGCGCCCCAGAAGGGCGCTCAGACTGGCGGGGGCGGCGGCAGCGGGGAGAGTCCCCGCTGGCCAGCCGTCACCATGCCGCCCTCACCCTCTCCCCCCCCCCAAGGGCTTCTGAAGCGCCCCAGAAGGGTGCTCAGACTGGCGGGGGCGGCGGCAGCGGGGAGAGTCCCCGCTGGCCAGCTGTCACCATGCCGCCCCACCATTCCACCCCCCCAAGGGCTTCTGAAGTGCCCCGGACGGGCGCTCAGACTGGCAGGGGCGGGGTGGCGGGGAGAGTCAGGGGCGCCCGTTTAGGGCAGTGGGGGGCTTTTTGGGCGCCGGTTTGGCGCCCCTGAGGGCCGGCACTCTAGGTGAGCGCCTAGCTCGCCTAGTGAGCGAGCCGGCCCTGTATGTAGGAATTCCCTCCTCAGCCATCAATGACACATTTCCACTCGGAAGGGGGGGGGACCCAGATCCTGCCCTACCCTCTCCCAGGAAGCAGGAACTCCACTGCTTACCCTGCTCACAGCCTCACTCTAGCAACTTCCAGGGCCAGAAGTACCACACAAACTTCCTGGGGGCCTCTGTGGAATATGCAGGGCCCAGGAGGGGAAAGGGCAGCCAACTTTACCCTTTCTGAAACAGGCAGTCAGGGAGCAGATTAAGGTGAGTGAGACTCAGGGCCAGCATCTTTAACCTTAAAAGAAATGGACTCACTCCAAAGGAACATAAGACTATAAGAGAACATAAGAGAAGCTAATGTTGGATCAGGCCCATCCAGCCCAACACTCTGTCACACAGTGGCCAAAAATACCAGGAGCCATCAGGAGGTCCATCAGTGGGGCCAGGACACTAGAAGCCCTCCCACTGTTGACCCCCCCAAGCACCAAGAATACAGAGCATCGCTTGCCCCAGACCAAGAGTTCCTATGTACAGCTTGTGGCTAATAGCCACTGATGGACCTCTGCTCCATACGTTTATCCAATTCCCTCTTGAAGCCGTCCATGCTTGTAGCCACCACCACCTCCTGTGGCAGTGAATTCCATGTGTTAATCACTCTTTGGGTGAAGAAGGACTTCCTTTTATCTGTTCTAACCCGACTGCTCAGCAATTTCATGGAGTGCCCACAAGTTCTTATATTGTGAGAAAGGGAGAAAAGTACCTCTTTCTCAGCCTGCTCTATCCCATGTATAATCTTAGAAACCTCGATCATGTTATCCCTCCACCATTGTTTTTCCAAGCTAAAGAGCCCCAAGTGCTTTAACCTTTCTTCATAGGGAAAGTGTTCCAACCCTTTTATCATTCTACTTGTCCTTTTCTGCACTTTTTCCAATGCTATAATATCATTTTTGAGGTGTGGTGACCAGAACTGTGCACAGTACTCCAAATGAGCCCGCATCATCAATTTTTACAGGGGCATTATGATACTGGCTGATTTGTTTTCAATTCCCTTCCTAATAATCCCCAGCATAGCATTGGCCTTTTTTTAATTGCAGTCACACACTGTCTTGACATTTTCAGTGAATTATCTACTACGACTCAAGATCTCTTTCTTGGTCAGTCTCTGCCAGTTCAGACCCCATCGTGTATTTATAGTTAGGATTTTTGGCTCCAATATGCATCACTTTGCACTTGACCACATTGAACCGTATTTGCCATGAATGGATGTTGAACTCAATCCCATGGCTGGACCTCCTCAGCTCCCCGAGGCCCCAAGACCAGTGTTCCCCCTAAGCTGAGTTAGTGTGAGCTAGCTCACAGATTTTTAGCCTCCGATTCACACCTTTTTGTCTTAGCTCAAGAAGGATGGCTCCAGACCAAATTAATTTAGGCAGCAGCCAAATTGCTTACTCACAACTTTAATGTCAGCAGCTCACAAAGTAGAATTTCTGCTCACAAGACTCCACAGCTTAGAGGGAGCAATGCCCAAGACCGAGGCCCCCACCCCAGGAGGCAGACTTCACCAGTGCTGGAAACAGCAGATCTGGAAGGCTTCGCTCTGGCATGCCAAACCTGCAGGAGAGCCAAGAGAAGCTGCAGCAGAGCAAACTTCACAGGCCAAGCAAAAGCCTGCAGGAACCAACTGCCAACCAGCCGCTGCAATTGAACACTGAGGAACCAAGCCGGAGGGACTGTTAGTGGAAGTGACCAGACAAATGTCAAGCAGGAAGACTTCACACGGGAAAATCAATCAAGGCTGGTTTATTGAAGCGTATTTCGCAAAATACGGGGAGGCAAGGATAGGCAGTCTACCCATTTGCCTCCCTCCTCCTCTTTTCAGCCCTTGCCCTCCATCCCATCCTCTGCCGGTGTTTCCATCACTCCAATCCCTCCTTTGCAGCTCTCTTCCTCGCCCCATCCCCTTTTCATTCTTTCCCATTTCTCGCATGGTCTGCACCATTAACTTTACTACTTGACATTGGCCTTCCTCCTCCCTCCTGGCAACCACTTTGTGGGCTTCCGTAATGAGATCCTTCAATGATTTATTTAACAGCCCATCTATTTTCTGTAATCTTTTCTTAATGTCTGGGTAACTCCCTCCCACAAACTGGACTTTCAGGACCATTTCCCTTCACCTGTCTCCTGGGTCTAACCCCTGTGTATGCGCTCATCCCTTCCTTAAGTCTGGTTGCAAATTCCATGGGTGTCTCCTCTTTTTTCTGGGGTGCCCGAAGGCCTTTTGTGGATTAAATACCTTCAGAACCATTTTCACCAGCCCCTCTAATACTAAGCCCCTAAATGTAGTACAAAACAACCTTCCCTCTGGCATTTGTACGTTCAAATTATTTGGATTGCCTTCAGGAATCACCGCCCGTGCCCCGTCCTCATCTCTGTCTTCTGCCCCCTTCATCCATTCCTTGCGTGCTGTCTGTAGAGCCTGTCATGCCTCTTCATTTCCCGCTACTTGTTTAAGTATGTGTATTAGTTCTTGTGGGGTATAGATAAAGGGCCCCAAGAGTCCATCTAGTTTCTGCTTAAAGAGAACTGGGTTCTCAGTTAGTACTGGTAATTGTCCCTTCATTGCCTGTAATTCCACACTTGAAAGTGGGACTTTACATACCCCACCCCATCCCCCATGGCTCCTTGCCATAAAGGTGCCAAGTGAGGCTCCTCATCCTTGCAGGGTGGGTGGGGGCTTAGGGAAGTGTCCTTATCGAGAAAAGGGGGGGGTCCCACAGTGGTCGAGGGAGAGGAGAAGAGGGAGTGTCTTGTAATGGCACTTTCTCCCTTAATGATTTTTCTTTCTTTCTGTCGAGTGCGGCCATTCCCTTCTGAGCTATCATCTCTCCCCCACAACTGACTCCTGTAAAGTTAATCTTGAGCTTCTGCATATAAATTTGGAGTCCTCCCCTTCTCTGTTGTTTGTCTGTCACCCCCCCTTCTCTGTTGTTTGTCACCCCCCTTCTCTTTTCTGCGATTCTTCCTCAATCTTCTGTAGTTCTCCCCCCACGCCCTGTGATAAATGATCGCAGGGATCGTCACGTTGGGGGGTGAGGCAGGGTTATAGGGAGGGGAGTGATCATTCGGGTCCCATTTGGTGGAGCGCTGCTCCTCCTTTTCCTTATCTAAAGTTCTACTAGCAGCCATACGAATTACCTGAGGTTTTCTTGTAAAGTCTAACCAAACATCCACACAAAAAAGGTACATTCACACAAAAAAGGTTGTGGGGGACTTCGGGGTGGGGGTCCAGTCATAACCAATACTGTTGCATATCATAAATAGTGGCCCTATCTTCCGTTCCCCAGCAGGGTCAAGAGTGCCTGTAGGGGAGATCAGAAATCTTTGGCCATTGAACTACACACTTATTTACAAACACCTCCTTCCCTATCCCATAATTTGAAAATCGTAGTTCCCACTGTTTTAAAACCCTCCCCAGAGGTGATTCTGAGGGGTAACTAATTAATCCCATAGTCATTCCCTCCTTTTGATCTGGGGGCTCCCTTTGTGTAGCCTGGGAGGTCACCTTTTCGTCAGTGCCTCCCCCCTGCAGGTGGCCTTTGTAATGGGGCGTCCCTCTTGGCCCCTTTTGTCTTTGATCCTGTGTTCCCCATAATGTTCTAATTTGACTAGCCTACTCATTAGACTTTCCGTCGTCTCGGCAGGCGGCGTCCCTGTTACCAGCGTTGCACTGGCCTTCCAGACGGCTCTTATTCCCTCGGGTGGATATCCGCCCAACGCCGCTGGAGGAGAGTCCGCTCTTGAGCAAAACGCTCGGGGCCCCCAGAGGACTCAGTCCGTGGAGCGAGGCGGTTCCCCCGTTAGGGAAAACACCCCACCGCTACCACCAAATTGTTACGTGTCAAGCAGGAAGACTTCACATGGGAAAATCAATCAAGGCTGGTTTATTGAAGCGTAATTTGCAAAAATACGGGGGGGCAAGGATAAGCAGTCTACCCATTTGCCTCCAAAAGTCTGTGATGCAGCACAGCTCAATTTAAAACAGCCCTCCCCCACCTCTCTGGCTGGGCCACCCATAAGGGGTGGTCCCCCTCACAGTCTAGCTACCAAATACCCTCCCCTAAACCTGGTGACCAGGCTTCTAAGCATATGTCGTTCAAGCCATTTCTTGCTCAGGGCCCCCCTTTCTCTCCCCCTTTCTCCTCTTGTGTGTGTTTCAGCAGGCTCTTATCTAAGATGTTAGTAAGCTAAGTTATTCCTTTGTTTGAGGCTCAATGGCCTTGGCCAACTTTATTGAGTTTCAAGCAAGCAGAAAGCTCCCAAGCTGTTTATATTTCACTCCCTCAAATTCCCCCTTCTGCAGAAGCTTTTCTGCTAATATATTTTACTGACACATTTTGATAGTTCAGAACATTGATTCTTCCCCTTTCAGGACCAGCTGACCAATGAAGAGCCAAGTCGACACGCTGATCCCAGGAGCCCAGAGAAACCAAAGGGGAGCTGAACTGATGAGCTGAAGATCCAAGCCCACCCCAGGATCCCTGCCACCACCACCCTGAGCTTCCTCCACTCAGCCAGGCCAGCAAAAAAAAACTCAAATGGGGAAATAAAGGGAATGATAGGTAAGCTCTATAGTGTTATACTGAAGGGCAAAAAGACATCTATCCTGAAGTCTCAAAAGCAATGGCAGCTAGACTGTCAAAAGACACTTACAGAGGACCAATGGAACTCAATTTGGTCTTCACCTAGTAACACTTTCAATATTTTCAGCATTAGATTCACCTCATTCAAAATATTGAATAGGTGGTATATGACACCGGCAGTTCTACATAAAATAAACTCAAAGATTCCAAATAAATGCTGGAAAAACTGTGGTGCGATAGCGGACTTTGTGCATTGCTGGTGGTCCTGCCCACAAATAAAAGGCTACTGGATGCTGATAATTCAACAAATTGCATTAATAACAGAAATAAACTTACCTTGCACTCTAGATTCCATCTTTCTGGAGACATGGCGTACATCTGTAAGCAGAAAAAGCTCAGAAACATTAGTGTCGACTTTATTGACGTTGGCAAAAATAACAATTGCACAAAAATGGAAACAAAAATATGTTCCCACGCTAACATGCTGGCAAGAGAAGATCTGGGAATGCTTTATTCATGGGCGCACTTTATACAATTCCTCAGCTGTGCAGTCAGAAAAGTACCAGAAATGGTTTCAAGTGGTATGGTCTCCTACTATTAGTTATCTAGAAAATAGTGAGACAATCCCAAAAAACCCGTTATACAAAAAGTTGTTGTTCTTTTAATTTGTTCTATGTTTGATGCACGTGTTAAGTGGTTGTGTTAGGTGGACTTGTAAAGGCTATTTGATTCCCTGGAGTTACTGGGATGAAAATTGTTCAAGCGAGCTGGTAACTGTTCTTTGTGTCAAATATTGTTGTAACGGTGTGGTTAAAAAATGAATAAAAATTAAAAAAAAATTTTAAAAAGTGGGCTGGCCAGCATAATGGCCTGAGGCTCCTGCCGTTCCGACCATCAGATGGGAAAAGGCGGGAAGGCCTCCTCCTGACCCCTCCCACTCCAGGTGATTGGTGAAGAGGCGGGGCAAACTGGGGAGGGAGCATCACCCTTCTGGGGCCCCTCATGGCTACGGGCCTGCACGATGGACTCATTTTTCAAGTCCACATTAATAGTGGCCGCGGGGCCATGGAGCAGCTCAGGTACATCTTTGGTTGAGGCAACCTTTGTGCCCAGCTGTCAGAGGGAAGGGAGCTCTGCGAGGAAGGATGAAGCAGGAAACCTCGGGGTTGTGGGACAACAAGCAGAACCAGCCAAATGGAGAAATGCCAGGCAGGAGCTGGAGGCTCCCAGAGGTCATTGCTGAAGTTTGCCTCACCTCAAGGAGATGTGGATAGAGTGTCTCAGGACTCCAACGAAGAGCACTGCGTCCTGGAGGCTCTCATTCTATTTCGGAAGCTAGACTGCTGTTTCCCCCCCAAAAAAACACCACTCTGTACTGGCGCCACTCCGTACTGGGTGTTCGTCAGTTCTTGGCCTGAGAAGGGAGTTGGGGGGGCTCAGTTAGCACCCCCTGAGGGCTGGATGACCAGCCTTTCCCTTACAGTGAAGAGTCTAATACTTCCCCTTCCATCCTGCCAGGAAATTCCAGGGCCCCCTGGGGCTCAAGCTCCGAAGCGCAATCGTGGCATGAGCTCTGTGGTTCATCATGAACGGGACCGCCCAGGCCAGGGCAGCACCCGAAGCCAGGTGCATGAAACGCTGATCAACTTGTTGAGAGAAAAGATGCCTGCCGGTCCCGTAGTGCCCGAAGCCATGTCTTTTCTGGATCGCTGAGGCACAGCATTGAGAAGAGCTGTGCCCATCAGTCAAGGCAGGAGGATGCCAAGGAGACAGTGTCCCAGTTGGGGTCCTGAACCCCTGGGCCTGCTCCCAACAGGAGAGTGACAGGCTTGGACTTCCAGGCTTCCTGCCGGGGGCGGGGCATTCAGCACCCCCCACACCAGCTCTGCCTTCCTTTCAGATGAAGCCAAGGAAGGCCTCCAGGTGCTCCTGCGGGAGCTGCTGAGGGAGGACTCGTCTGCTGGGCATCTGGTGGGGCTCCTTGATGTAAGCGTGTGGGAGAGAAGATGGTGGAGAACGTAAGTCTCTTTTGAGGCTGGGAAGCTGAGGTGAGCCTGGTAGGGAGAAATGATCGCATCAGCATCAGCAGAACCACACAAAGCAACTTCTTGAGACTTTAGGCGATCATTAATACAAAAAAAAATATTATTCTCTGTAATTATTAGACACCTAGCAGATTTCATAAATTGGGTTATCGGGTTGGAGATGTGTTGGAACTGTCAGCAGTGAAGACCAGGTCCAGCAGATACATTATATGGGTATGTCCCGTTTTCAACTGGCCTGAGGGTAGTGGAATGCCAGCACTAGCCTGGGAAATCCCCGGGAGATTGGAAAGTGGAGCCCGGGGAGACCAGAGTTTGGGCAAGGGCAGGAACCGGATCAAAGCATGATGCCATACAGTCCACTTTCCAGTGAAGCCATTTTCTCCGGGGGAACTGAGCTGTGCAGTGTTTCCAGGCAGCGCCTGACAAGTTGGTGGAGGCAGCATTATGGGAGAATTTTTTTTGACAAACACAGCCTCATATACTCATTGGATGTTCTTACTGGAAGTGACAAAGGGCGGTTCTAGGAATCACTGGCCCATAGAGTTTCCAGCAACTGCCCAAGCTACCCTACCCATTTGTCACTTCTGGTAAGAACTTCCAGTAAGTACCTGAGGCTGCATTTAATCCAAGTGGCAGTGGACAACAGGACCCTGGGGGCGGCCCCACCCCACTGGGGGCTTTGCAGCCCTAGATATGTGTCATCTGGACAGCAACTGTAATTCCTGAGGATCTCCAGGCCCCCTGTGGAAAACTGGATAAGAGCAGATTTCACTTGGTGTGAGCATTATGCAGAGAGACAGCATGCAGAGATGAATGCTGAGTAGGAAAGGGTTCACTGGGTCTATACGTATTCTGCTCTGAAGAAGCCTCATGAAACAGGTCTTGGAGCAAGCCTGTCTGCAAATTCATGACCTTTATGCTATTTGTCTGCAATCCAATAATACTACAAGAAAGACACAAAGACAATTAACTGCTTGTAAGAACTTTAGATTATTGGACTCTGCTCATCAACATTGTGGAATCATTTTTTCACGTTTATTCTTGTATGGATGTACAGAAATGTATTTGTATTAGCATTAGCATTACTAGTGATCTATTTTATAAAAATCTATATGTTGTGTAGTGGGTTCAACGCATGAAGAACCAGGACACAGCATGATTGTTAGCTGATAGTTTACTAGCACACACAACAGAACAGAAAATACCAGCCCGATGGCCAACTACATATAGTCCCCATGGATCACCCCCAGGTCCCATTGGTGGGTTTAAACTTCCCGCCAAGGTTCCTATTGGTGACTGCTTGAGGTTTCAGGATCCTAGTCCCTATTATCTCTTGACAATAGGGGCGGAAGCAGGCGCTCTGTCTTCTGGTGTGGCTGCGGGAGTTCCTTGTTCCGGGATGTCCGGCAGCTCCCTCTCGGTGTCCCTCGGGGCCGGAACCTCCGCCAGAGCCGGGAGCATGCACCTGCACAGTTGGTCGACATGCTTCTGCAGTACTTGTCCGCAGTCTGTCGAGACCTTGTAAGACATCAGATGACTCGGCCAACGATCCATTCGGGGCCTTTGCCAAAGTTCCGGATATAGACTGGGTCTTCCAGAAAGAACCCCCACGGTGCTTCCTTCAGCTTAGATAAATTGCATGACTCTGGGCCCCTGTCCGGGTGCAGTCTGTCCAAGAGGATTGCAGGCCGTCAACCCATGAGGAGTTCTGTGGGGCAGCACCCACTGACTGGGTTCAGGGTGCCAGGAGGAAGTGCACCAGCCAGAATTCTCAGTCCCCCTCTGTCAGCCAGCTGAGGGCTTCCTTGGCGGTATGCACCATCCGTTCCACCTGGCCGTTGGTGGTGGGGTGAAACGGGGCAGACCTTACATGCCAGATTAGATTGCTGCGGAGGAACTCCTGGAATTCCTCCGAGGTGAACGCTGTCCCGTTGTCTGATATGATGGTGTCTGGCAACCCGTGGGTGGTGAAGATCTTATGGAATGCCCTGATGGTGGCTTTGGAGGAAGTGGCAAAGACCGGGCTGATTTCTAACCATTTCGAATAAAAGTCCACCGTTACTAGAAACAGCAGCCCGTGGAATGACCCCAAGTGGAGCCTTGACCATGGCGTCCAGGTGGACTCCCAGGCTTGGGTAGGTGCACTCAGTGGATTGGGCCTGATGGCCTGGCAAATCTGGCAGTGCTTTACCCAAGCCTCCACCTCCGTGTCTATCTTAGGCCACCATACATAACTGTGGGCCAGGGCCTTCATCCTGATGATGCCAGGATGGGCCTCATGTAGAGCCTGCAGGATTCTGTGTTGCAGTATGCTGGGTACGACCACCCTGTCTCCCCATAATAAACAGCCCTTGTATGCGGACAACTTGTCCCAGCAGGCGGCAAAGGCTGTGAACTCTGGCCCATCTACCGCTGCAGGCCACCCCCTCACCACCCAGTCCAGAACTCGGGAGATGACGGGGTCCCTGGCCGAGTGGTGGGCAATGTCTGCCACATGGGGGGGGGGGATCAGGAAGGTCCTTGGCTTGCAGAACGTGGCGGGCTGGAGCCGGGTCTTCCTCCATGCCCGGCAAAGGCAAGCAACTCAGGGCATTGGCGTGGCCCATAGCCTTGCCCGGGCAATGCTGCAGGGAGTAAGAGTAGCCAGACAAGAAAATGGACCACCGCAGGACCCACGGGGAGAGGACTTGTGGAGTCCGATGATCCAGAGTGAAGAGGCCGAGGAGGGGGCAATGGTCCATGACAATGGTGAAAGGCCGGCCATATATAAAGTCGTGAAATTTTTTAACCCCAGCCACAATCGCCAGGCCCTCCTGGTCAATCTGGGCATAGTTCCACTCCACTGCAGGAGTAGTAGGCAACGGGACCTCACAACTGTACAGAAGGCGGTGGGCCAACACTGCGCCAAGGCCGTAGGGGGACGCATCGCAAGCCAGCACAACCGGCAGGGACTCATTGAAATGCGCCAGAACTTTATTAGAGATAAGCAGTGTTTTGACCTCCCTGAAGGCAGCCACCTGCCGGGGGCCCCATGACCAAGGGGCATGCTTGTCCAGTAGGCGATGCAAGGGTTCCGCTACCGCTGCCTTGTGGGGGAGGAAGACGTGGTAGAAGTTCAATAGTCCCAGGAACAGCTGTAGTTCCACCTTGGATTTAGGCGGGGGAGCCTCCACGATGGCTTTGATTTTGTCCCAGGCAGGATGTAAGCCGTCTGCATCAACTGTGAAGCCCAAAAAGTCCACTGAAGGAACCCCCAAGAGGCACTTTTCCCACTTCACCTTCAGGCCCACCTTGTGGAAGCGGCGGAGGACAGTGCGCAGCTGGGTGGCAAACTCAGCAGGCGTCGCTGTGGCGATCAACACATCATCGAAAAATGGCGTGACCCCCGGGATTTCCTTTCAAGAGCAAGTCCATTAGTTGTTGAAAGAGGCCCAGGGCCACGCTCGCCCCCACTTGCAGTTTTTTTACTTTGAAAGCCCCTCTATGAGTGACTATAGTTTGTGCCGCGGCAGTAGCCTCATCCGCCGGGAGCTGCTGGTAGGCCTGGGCTAGGTCCAGTTTCCCAAAAATCTTTGTCCCTGCCAGGGAGGCCAGCACATGGCTGACAACTGGGACCGGATAAGTATGGTCCTGAAATGCCTTATTTAACGTGCACTTGTAGTCCGCACAGATGTGGATGTCCTTTTTTGGCTTAACTGGGGTAACTATGCGGGTATCCCAGGCAGCGTGGGAGACTGGTTCCAAGACTCCTTGGGCCACCATAGTGCAGGGGGACCTCTCTATTTGGACACAGACCTGGATCTTCAGGGCAGAGGACTGGCTCAGAAGCCTCAGTACCTGGTTGGCTGGATTGGCTGCAAGGAGGTAGAGCCCTTCCTTGGATTTGTCATCCTCGTAATGGACGTCTGCTCTCCAGTGGGGCTGTGGCAGTGCTTGCTGGGCTCTGGACCCCCGGGAACAGCAGGCACATGTGATGTACCCCATGCAGCCACACCCGTGGAACTTGGCATCTTGGAACCAGCAGATTTTCCGGTCATGCTTGTCTCCGCAGCTTGTGCACTCCTGGACCAGCATGGAGTGGGATGTGGAGCCTTGTTCCCAGTGCCTGGAAGACTGTTGGGTGTGGTGGACCTCTTCTCCATGTGAGTCAAGGTTGTCGTCCTGCGTCTGGTGCACGGCGGCTGCGGTCGAGGGACGGTTTCTCTCCCATGCTGTGGCAGTGGAAAGGGCAGAAGCTAGGGAGCACTTCTCATCCTCCATAATGCGGCGTCGGAGCTTCTTGTCACTCCGCCCAAAAACTAATTTTTCTTGGAGGGCCATTTTGAGATGGCCCCCAAAAGTGCACTCTGAGGCGAGCCGACGAAGCTCAGCCACTTACTCTGCTACCGCTTCCCATGGTTGTTGTTGCTGGACGTAGAAGGCCACATGTCACTCGATCTCCGACGGCCGTGGAACAAAATGGTCCTGGAGCATCTTGATTATATCCTTGAACAAGGCGTTGGCCAGCTCTGTAGGGAAGAGTAGGTTGCAAGCCAGCTGCACTTTGGCGGGGCCACAGGAGCCGATGAGGAGACTTTTCTTACATTCGTCGGTGGTGGCCTCATAGAAGATTAGGATGGACTTGAGACCCAGGCTTCCTAGTGATGCAGATGGGCCAGGTCGAATGGAGGGACAAGTCCGGTCCTGGAGCGACTGCCATTGTGCTGCGTGGAGGTGGAGGAGGAGGTGAAGCAGGAGGCAAAGAAGGCACGGAGGTTGCTTGATCTTCTGGATTTATCGGCTGGAGCCGCAATCGTCCTCAGGTACCGGTCTTCCTCTGATGCCTCCACAGCCCGGTCAGCTCAGTGGGATCCCACCCTCATCACCATTGTTGTGCAGTGGTTTCGACGCATGAAGAACCAGGACACAGCGTGATTGTTAGCTCATAGTTTACTAGCACACACAACAGAACAGAAAATCCTGGCCCGATGGCCAACTATATACAGTCCCCGTGGACTACCCCCAGGCCCCATTGGTGGGTTTAAACTTCCTGCCAAGGTTCCTATTGGTGACCGCGTGAGGTTTCAGGTTCCTAGTCCCTATTGTCTCTTGAGCTCGAAGCTCTGGTAAACATCACAGTTGCCTAGTGCCCGTCAGCGGACATAACACTATAAAAGAGTGATATGCCCTTCATAAATATATCACGGTTGCCACTGACTATCTTCTACTCACTTATCCCATGATCTCTCTTTGGTTATCCCGTCCCACGTGGAGGTGTTGTGTCCGTTGACCACTTTGAGCCGTCAGCAAAGGAGCCTGAGCTTGAGTCCCGGGGAACAATGAGACTGGGGCTCCTGGCTCCAGCTTAGGGGAACCAATGGGAATGGTGGTGGGAATTCAAACCCACCAATGGCACCAGGGGGCGTTCCCCTTTGCTTGTATATAGTTGGCCACCTGGCCAGATAACGATGTCTTGTTGTGTAATAGCGAACCATGCTGATCACTACGTCTGTGTCTGTGGTTTCATTATGCGTCCAACCCACTACACAATACTTAGGGCTTTATAGAGTTGCCCAAGAGTCTCCTGATGGGGCATTCTTTCCTCCCCGCTGAGATGAGCATCACGGATGTTAGGGGAGCAGGACGGGCCAGGTCCCTGAAGGGACAGGAACTTGCTACCAAGAGATATTCTGTGTCTTTTTCATGCTCATCTGGGGCAGCTTTTGCGAGAAAACTTCAATGGACAGTGAAGATGCCCTCTGCATCCACATCCACCTCTCCTTTCTTGGCCTGCTGCCTCTTTCCAACTGAAGGCTGATGGACTTGACTCTCAGCACTTCTCCTGGGGTTCCCCACAAGAAGCTGTTGGTCCATCAAACTCAGGGTCATTTGCTCCGACTAGCAGCAGCTCTCCCAAGTGTGGAGTATGCTCAGCCCCTGCTCTGAATGAGAATTTTGAATCCAGGCGGAATGAATCCCAGGGGGATACTGGCCAGGATACTTTTCACTGGAACTACAGTCTGTCCCTTGATCTTGGAAAATGAAAGAATGCACATTAGGTGTGAGCCTTTCCTGGACACCACCCTCTATCAGCCAGCTTCCTCTGAAGACAGAGACCCAGAGGCCAGCCCTGTCTCCTGCGGCCAAGGAGATCCACAACCTGCCTCCCTGGAGGCTCAGCTGGGTCTGAAGGAAAACTGCGGTTTAACAGTCTTTTGGGCTCTAACTCCCACTGCCCACCTGCTCTCCCAATATTCTGAAGGCCTTGATTGGCTGCTACCTGCCCCAAGAGGGGAGCGGAGGCACAGAGGATTTATTCTCTGGTTACAGTAACATCTGAACTGAACAGAACGTCTGTCAGTTCTAGCCCACGCTGGTGTGAGCTACCAGCCTTGTCCCCAGCTTGCCGTCCACCCAGAGATTCGAAAGCTTCAGTGAGTAGATAAATGGGTACCACCTCCTAGTGGGGGAGGTGTTAGCCGGCGAATCGGAATGTCTAGCTCATGAGCTTGAAAGCCTAGAGAAATCTCTGCGGTGTTAGAAGCCTGTGATGGGTCGATCCGGCCAGGCAGTGGCAGTGTGGCACCACAACTTGAAACATTCCTGGAAGAACAACTGATGTCATCCAGCCAAAGGTAAAGGTAAAGGTTCCCTTGCTCGAAAGCCAGTCGAATCCGACTCTAGGGTTGCGGTGCTCATCTCCGTTTCAAAGCCGAAGAGCCAGCGCTGTCCGAAGACGTTTCCGTGGTCATGTGGCCGGCATGACTAAACACCAAGGTGCACGGAACGCTGTTACCTTCCCACCGAAGTGGTACCTATTTATCTACTTGCAATTTCTTGCTTTCAAACTGCTAGGTTGGCAGGAGCTGGAACTAGAGACGGGAGCTCACTCCGTCTTGCGGCACCCGGGTCTCGAACTGCTGAACTACTGACCTTCCACAGCCTGCAGTTCAGCGTCTTAACCACTTGAGCCACCGCAGCTCACCGCATCCAGCCAAGCCGAGCTAAATGCCTCTGAAACATTTCTGGAACGTGCCTGAGTCTTCAGCTGAACATAGCCCCCATCGGCTGCAAACGTGTGCAATTTAAAGATTTATATGTTGTTATCTTCCCTTACCCCGATGAATCATTGTTAGTCCCTTGTCTCATATGAGTAACTGTAATATCGCTCAGGGCCAGCAGCTCTGCAGGATTGGGCAATTAAATAATCAAAAGATATTATTATTACTATTACTATTGTTGTTATTGTTGTTGTTGTGATGATGATGATGATGATGATGATGATGATGATGATGATGACGATGACGACGATGAACCAGGTTTAAAGGCGACTGATCGTTTTCAGGAAATGGCCAGGACTTTGACTGCTCTGTCACACAGGCCTATATTAGCCCCACCTCTGGAGGAATCAGGCCTGTCACCCACCACAGAGACCAAACTTCCTACGAACCACCAGCACTTGACAGAAGGGAAGGAGAAAGGGGAGGCAAGGCACATACTTTGAAAGAGGTCTTAGAAAGAAAAGGACGAGGCTCCGAGGGAGACTGGGAATGACGATGGAGACTGGGTTAGAGCAGAGTAATCCAAGAGAGTGGATGTCGCAGGAACTGAGAGACAGATTTGCATCCAAAGGAAGACCTGAGTATGTTAAAGCACCGAACTCTCAAATGGCCAAAAAACATGGTCAGCGGCAGGACTTGGGAGTTGCCACAGGGGGAAAGTGTTTTGCGGGTGGGAGGAAGTGGTTGCTTTTCTGGGTGGGCAGAAACTTTTCCAGAGAGCCCTGGTGTCAATGGGACTGGGATCCTGCGAGATCATGCAAACAAGGCAATAAGGATTCCAAGTTTCTGTCTTTCAGCCATCTTCTTTGCTTGGAAGGAATGTGGCAACTTGCGACTTTTCACACATGCTAAATAATGCAGTTTCAATCCACTTCAGCAACCATCTGTGAGTGGGTGTTGCCATTTCACACAGTAAAATCCAGTTGCAAAGTGGACTTGAAAGTGAATGAAAAGTATGTTTTTAAGGCCCTTTCTGCAGCCAGTCTTCGCTCCATCTTTTCCTGGCATTCGAACAGCCATGCCTTTGCTCCATTTTTTTTCTCCATTTCTACATATATCATGTCAAACTCAATTGAATCCTGATTACCAATTCCAGTTTCCCATATTGGAGGCCTGTTAAACCTCTTTCATCTGCCCTTACTATGATGTTACAGTAGATGGCGTCAAATCACTGGTTTCTGGCCAGTGATGTTGGAGGGGAGGGGAATCACTCCTACCACGGATTCCTACCTGAAAGAGGTGGGTGGGGGAGAGGAGTAAGGGGAGCATTTTCACACCTCCCCCCCCCCTTCAGAGTTTAAATGCATTGGGTTTACAAATCCAAAGCACTGGTGTTGTGTGGAGGTGCAACATCCAAACATCGGAGTCCATCCTGGAGCCTGGAAGGTGGGGGGTGGGGGTGGAAAAGGGTGGGCGGGCAAGAGCATGGGGCAGGTTTCTCCCACAAATGGAAGAGCAGGTATGACTTGGAGGCTGGCATCCCTACTGCAGACAGAAAATGGATGCTTTGGAGGGAGGAGTATATGGGATTAGATCCCCAGTCAGTGTCCCTACCAGTACCCACCCAAGTGTCAGGTTTAAAATCAAGTAGATCCAGTCATTCTTGCACAAAGAAAGGTTTATTGGATTATCTTGCTAAAACCCACAGTAGGAGGTCATTGTCAGGAATGGGGGGCAAAGCAGAGCAAGCTAACTTATAGTGTGATGCAATGAAGCGCCTAGCGAATAAAACTTGAGCACTCGCGCGGGAACTCCCGGCGGGAGAAATACTTCATGAGCGGGAGACTACTCCCCCCCTCCCCTTGCCTTCCCAGGACTGGAAAATTCTCAGCTAAACAAGAACAGTCCAAAGCCTACATTCAAGGCCACCGTGATAAGGAAAAGCGGCAGGGAAGAAGCTCCCACGTTTCTGCCTGCATAGCTACGCAAGCGCAAAGCAGGGTAGGGAACATAAAACAATGGATTCAGTGAGAAACATCAAAGGCATCTTTTCTGACATTCTGCCCTTCCCAAAATACCACCCACCCACCACTCAGGAAGGAGAGAACAAGGGCCCCCCAGGTTTGTTAGGGTATCGTGTGTGAAAGTCTTTCAGGTGTTCAGGTGCATTGATATCAGAGACTTTCACCCATTCCCTGTATTGGGGCCCAAAGTGTACCCATTGAACAAGGTACAGGAGTTGTCCACGAAGAATCTTAGAGTCCAAAATATCAGCAATTTCGTAGTGTTCCTCATCGCCGACCATCAAAGGGGGGGGAGGAGCCGACATCTCAGGTTGCCATTTAGTCGGGGGTAACGCAGGTTTGAGGAGGCTGTAATGGAAAATTGGATGGATTGCTTTAAGAGATTTAGGCAAGTCTAGTTGTACAGTTACTTGATTTACACATTTCAAAACTTTGAAAGGACCAATATATTTCCAAGCAAGTTTCCTGGATTGCTGCGCTAGCCTTAGATTCTTAGTTGACAGATAAACAGCGTCTCCTGGTTGCAGTTTCCATCCACCGGTCCTTTTTTTATCTGCTTGTTTTTTGTACTGTGCCTTGGCCTCATTCAAAGTTTCCACAATCAGGGGCCAAGAATTGCGGAAAGTTTTACACCATGCTGAGGCTGTCCCCCCATTTCCAACAGTCTTTAAGAAGGGAAGAGGGGGCTATCATAGCCCATGGCCGCTTTGAATGGTGACATTTTTGTTGACGCGTGCCATGAGTTGTTGTACGCAAACTCCGCCAATGGCAGTAGATCTACCCAATTGTCTTGTTGATAGTTAGAAAAACATCTCAGGTATTGTTCCAACGTCTGGTTTACTCTCTCCGTTTGCCCATCAGTTTCAGGGTGATAGGCAGTACTGAGAGCACGTTCAATACCCATTAGAGTCATTAACTCAGACCATAACTTGGAAACAAATGGAACCCCTGTCGGAGACTATCTTGAGCGGTAACATATGTAACTTGACAATGTGTTGAAGGAATGCTTTGGCCAAGACTTTGGCTGTTGGCAAACTGGGGAATGGTATAAAGTGAGCTTGCTTGGAGAATAAATCCACTACCACCCAAATGACCGTCATTTGTTTAGAGGGGGAAGATCAGTAATAAAGTCCATAGAGATTACTTCCCAGGGTCTGCTTGGGGTGGGTAGAGGCTGCAGGAGACCTGGAGGTTTACCTGGTCTGGTTTTGCAACGATTACATGTTGGACAGGATTGTATATAGAGGGATAACTCCTGTTTCATTCGGGGCCACCAGAAGCTACGTTGCAGAAGTCTTAAGGACTTTACATATCCAAAGTGCCCCGCAGCTTTTGAGTCATGTACTGTCTGCAAGATTTGGGATCGGGTAGCTTCTGGGACAAACATTTTATTTCCCCTGTACCAACAGCCATTCGGACCACAATTTACATCGTCTCTGGCTTGTAAATCATTTGTTTCTTGCGGGGTGATGTCAGATAGAAATTGTTTTTCCCAGGTCAATGTCTGGATGGGGTTCGTTTGTGCTTGCTTGGCTTTCCGGGTTACAACTGCCCCAACTAACTGTTCCGGGGTGAACATAGACTCCTGTACTTCGACCCTCTTAGAAAAATGTTGGGGAAGGCGGGAGAGAGCGTCCGCTAGATGATTGGCTTTCCTGGGAAATGGTGAAGGGTAAATTGAAATTTGGAAAAAAATTCAGCCCACCTGAATTGTTTAGCATTCAGATTCCGCGGTTTTCGCAATACCTCAAGATTTTTGTGATCAGTCCAGATTTCAAAAGGTATTTGGGACCCTTCTAACCAGTGTCTCCATGTGATCAATGCTAAACGTACAGACGCAGCTTCCTTATCCCAAATGGGCCAAAATCTTTCTGTATCGTTAAATTTTCTTGACACATAAGCAAGGGGTTGTAGCTGTTTCTGAGCATTCTCTTGCAAAATCACCCCACCCATAGCAGTGTCCGATGCGTCTACTTGGACTACAAATTTCTTTGTCTCATCAGGGTGTGCAAGTATGGGTTCAGACGTGAACAACCGTTTTAGTTGTTCAAACGCTTGCTGACACTGCGAGGTCCAATTCAAAGGGGCCCCTGGCGCCGAAGCCTTAGATCCCTTCCCCTTAGTCTTTAGCAGTTCCGTGAGGGGAAGGGCTACTTGGGCAAAGTGTGGCAAGAATTGACGGTAAAAGTTGGCGAAGCCGAGAAAACTTTGGAGCTGTCGCCTGGTTTTGGGGGGCTCCCACATTAATACATCCTGGACCTTTTTTGGGTCCATCTCTAACCCCGCAGAGGATATGCGGTATCCCAAAAAGTCAATGCACTCTTGGTGAAATTCACATTTTGACAGTTTAACAAACAGTTTGTGCTCTAAGAGCTTTTCCAGTACTTTACGCATAAGGTTAGTGTGGGATTCCTGATCCGGGGTATAGACCAAGATATCATCTAAATAAACCACCACCCCCTTGAATAGATAGGGGTGTAACACTTCATTGATTAAGTTCATGAAGACCCCTGGTGCCCCTGTAACCCGAAGGGCATCACCCTGTATTCAAATTGCCCCAGCGGGGTATTAAATGCAGTCTTGTATTCATCCCCCTCTCTGATGCGAACCCGAAAGTAGGCATCTCTTAAATCCAGTTTCGAAAACACTTTCCCTTTAGCCACCTCTGCCAGTAAGTCTTTGATGAGGGGCATTGGGTAGGCATTAGTTGCAGACACTGCGTTAAGTCCCCGGTAATCCGTGCAGAGTCTGAGCCCCCATCCTTCTTTTTGCAAAACAATACAGGTGCTGCAAAAGGAGATGATGCTGGTCTAATGAATCCACGGGCCAGATTTTTATCAATGAAACGGCGCAGTTCTTCCTTTTCACTTGGGCTCATGGCATAAATTTTCCTTTTGGTAACTTCTGGCCCGGAAGAATCTCAATGGCACAGTCGGAGTTACGATGGGGGGTAATTCATCAGCTTCCTCCTCCTCAAAAACCCTTGTTATATACTGGTAATCCTCAGGGATGCGGTTAAGATCCTCCGTTGCTAAACAAGCTCGAGGAGGTTCATTGCATGGGGGATTTCCCCACCCTGGGTCCCATTTGTGTCCCGTACATTTTGGGGAGATAAATTGTACATCCCCTTCTTCCCATAGAATGTAAGGGTTATGTCCATGTAACCAGGGACTACCCAACACTAAGGGAAATTGGGCTTGCGGGGCTATCACGAACGAGCGTAGCTCCCAGTGGTCACCAATGCCTATTCTTAAAGGAACAGTCTCAAATCGGCATGGTTCTTTCATTGGAGACCCATCCATCTGCGTGAAAGTTATTGGGTCTTTCAAGTGGACCACGGCTGCCTCCAACCCCATAACCATAGACGGGTTTATGAGATCCCTCCCGCACCCTGAGTCAATGAGGGCCCGAACCCGAATGTGGGTCATCATTGCGGGATTCATCACCAGAACAGTCACAAAGAAGAGAGAGGGGTAATTGCTCACCAGTTTAGGCGCCTCAGGTGCTGGGTCCTGCTGTGTAGCGCCATTCACAAACAGGACCATTTCATTTCCCTGCATCTTGCTCTCCTCCTCTAGCATCAAAGCATCCGCTTGGTCGGGTCTAGCAAAAAGAGCCCGCGTGTTGCGTGGTTTTGCTGTACCTTTCCTCGGGGTAGGGGTTGTCCACCTTCTGGGCTCTTCTTGTGGTGGGGCTCTATTGGGATCCCCTCTCGGGCAGGCTGCAGCGAAATGCCCTTTCTCCCCACACCGCAGGCAGAGCCCCTGTCGCATACGCTGATCCCTCATTCCACTTGGGGTGGACATTTGTTTGGGTCTGGCCTGGCCTGCCGCAGTACTTGGACGGTTGTTACCCAAAGATAGATCCAGTTTCATCATGCGTAAGCGACTCTCGGCCTTCTCGGCTTCCTCCATCCAACCCTGGAGGGTGCGGGGTTGCTGAGAGCTGAGGACATTATTGCGGACATCTACGGCTAGTCCCATTCGATATTGTTGGGCCAAGACCGCATCTGTCCAGTCTCGAATCTTCACGGCATGCCTTTGAAACTCCCGTGAGTACTCCCGCACTGAGAGTTTGCCTTGTCTGAATGTGCGGAGGAAGGCTTCAGCTTTTTCGGCCGCCCCCGGATCCTCAAAACGATTTCTCAAGGCCCACATGAAGTCATCTACATTCCCCAACTCCGCTGCCTCCAGATCATGAAGGGCTACATACCAGCTAGTCGCACTCCCCCGGAACCTGGATGCGATAAACTCCACCTGTTGTTCTTCGTCTGGGAATACATAGCCCCATCTTTGCACAAATTTTCCAACTTGCAAAATGAAAAAGGATACAGTCTCTGGATCTCCATCAAATGTGATTTCAAGCATGTCCTTGGGGCGGATTACCGGGGGGGCCGGCGCCATGATCGGTACTGGGACCGGCTGCATGAGGGGTGCTGGAGCAGGGGTTGAGGCGGAGGTAAAACTGGCGGCTGGATAGGTCCTGGTTGCCCCGGCCCAGGTCCTGGCGCTGGGACAACCAATGGAGGTGGGGCTGGCGCTGGCTGGCCCGGCCCCGGCCCTGGGGGAGCTGGCTGGCCCGGCCCTGGACCCGGTGGTACTGGTTGGCCCGGCCCCGGGCCTGGAGGAGCAGGAGGTGGCCGCCCCGGTATCAACGGTGGTGCCGCGGCTGGTGCCGGTCTAGGTTGTGTCAGCGGATGGGCCCGAATGGCTTGGTCCATCATCTGGGGTAGGGACTGCATTAGTTTGCTCATATCCCTTACCAGCCGTCGGGTATCCTCTTGAATAGAGTCCATGCGGGCATCAGTATCTTGGCTGGACCCCGTTCTGGGGGATCCCCGAGACACCCGCCCTTGGGGAAGACCAAAACTACCTCTGGGATCCAAAAGACTGTCCCGGCTCTGGCTTCCCGGCATAGTCCAGGTGGTCTGGGTAGTGTCCAACAAGTTCTTAGTCCAATCGCGTGATCTGCGATAAGTCACCCCTTTATCCCAGGGTGTTGGGACTCCTGGCACATAGGTTCGTGGAACCGCACCTCCCTGACTTTGTATAGGCCCGGCCGGGCTGTAGATCGGGAGTGTGTACGCGGCTCCAATTGTGCCAATCGATGGTGGGGTAGCCAACCCGGCTGCTGAGTAGACTGCCGGTGCTGCCAAAACTGTAGTTGTAGTCACCGGAACAACGGTGGTGGTCGGGATAGTGACCACTGGAGCTGCCACCGTAGTGACGGGAACCGTGGCTCCTGACGCAGTAGTCACTGGAACGGCGCCCGTGGCTCCCGCAGTAGTGATCGCTGGAGCTGCGCCGGAGGCTCCCGAAGTAGTAATCAACGGGGCTGTGCCCGTGGCTCCCTTCCCCGCTCCGCTCATCGTGGTAGATGGCGGAAACTGACGGTGAGGGAATGATGGTAGATTCCTGACAATTTCTGTCAGGTTTAAAATCAAGTAGATCCAGTCATTCTTGCACAAAGAAAGGTTTATTGGATTATCTTGCTAAAAACCCACAGTAGGAGGTCATTGTCAGGAATGGGGGGCAAAGCAGAGCAAGCTAACTTATAGTGTGATGCAATGAAGCGCCTAGCGAATAAAACTTGAGCACTCGCGCGGGAACTCCCGGCGGGAGAAATACTTCATGAGCGGGAGACTACTCCCCCCTCCCCTTGCCTTCCCAGGACTGGAAAATTCTCAGCTAAACAAGAACAGTCCAAAGCCTACATTCAAGGCCACCGTGATAAGGAAAAGCGGCAGGGAAGAAGCTCCCACGTTTCTGCCTGCATAGCTACGCAAGCGCAAAGCAGGGTAGGGAACATAAAACAATGGATTCAGTGAGAAACATCAAAGGCATCTTTTCTGACACCAAGGATCCACCAGGGATAAAAGTTGGTTGCTTTGGAAGGCAGACTCGACTCTATGGCATCATATCCCTCTGAAGTCCTTCTCCACCCTTCTCAGGCTGTCCCCCAAATCTCCAGGCGTTTCCCAGCCTGGAGCTGGCAAACCTAAATGAGACCCAGCTCTAAGCGAGGGCTGCCAGCTCCAGGTTGGGAAGGACCTGGAGATTTTGAAGGTGGAGCCTGAGGTGTTGGGGCTTAATGCTGTAGAGTCCAACTCCCAAAGTGGCCATTTTCTCCAAGTGAGAAAGAGATCTCCATCCACCACCTGGAAGTTGGGAACTGACTCTACTTCTAAGGGTCCCACTTGCAAAGTAAGTTCTAAGCTACCCTGTCTTGAAACTGAACAAAGTTTGAGTCCAGTGGCACCGGCTCTAAGACCAACCAAGTTTAATTCTGGGTATAATTTCTTGTGCGCCTGCACACTTCCTTCAGATACATTTGTTTCTCATACTCAGAATTAAAGTTCCGACCACATCCACAAGAGGGCAGCAGAAGACCGGAGCGGCTGCTCTGGGCGGGGAAAGAAGGCGCCATTATTCCTGACCCGGAAGAGGAAAGAGACGAACTCCGCGCCGGGGGCAAAGGGGAGGTGGAAAAGGCAACGGAGGGTTTGCCTTTTCCTCCGCGCTCTGATTTTCCCCTCATGGCGCGCATTCATCGGGCTGCCCTGATCTTCGGCGGGTTCGTGGCCGTGGTGGGCGCGGCCTTCTACCCTATTTTCTTCCATCCGTTGACGCACTTGGAGGACTACAGTAAGTCCTGGCGGCGGCGGCTGCGCACGCGCGAGGGACCCCGCTGATGCGGCCGCGTTCCTCCCCCCACGTGACCGGCGCCCTTCTCTGCTCGGGCTGCGCGTGAAGCTGCATTCAGACGTCACACTGCCCCTCCCCGGGTTGTCCTAGTAGACACGGATGTCTAGTGCTCGATTTCCTCCCCCACACACCGTTTGTTCTGCGGGTCACTCACATACACGAAGGACTGTCGCTTGGACCTTCCCAACGTTCAGGGTTAACTTGCATGTGTGAATTCAGTTTCGGGGATCCAGCAGCTGTGATAAATTATTTATGTCATACTGCCTTTTTATTCATTCACTCATTCAATTTGTACCCCTGCCAAAGCAGGCTCAGGGCGGCTTACATAAATATACATATATAAGTACAATTAAAAAGAAGCTTCTCCATTAGCATGCCCATAGCCTGGGGAACTCCTACAAGATAATGACTCAACCCCACTTTCCAGAGTAGATATAAATTACCTGCCTGCCATTTTTCTTCTCACCTTGACACAGAGAGTCCTCCATCTTTCTGTGTTACACCTCTGAGGATGCCAGTCATGGCTGCTGGCGAAAGGTCAGGTCCTACAGTGCCAAGACCACAGCCAGACAGCCCAGAAAATCTACAGCAGCTAACAAAATCATTCATAAAACACCATAACAATTAAAATTAATACACTAAAGTCCTAGAACAGGGTTCAAATAAAGTG
>JAPDNY010000453.1:0-38866 GCA_029375565.1 Gekko gecko
TCGGTTTCGCGTCGCGAATGGCGGCCGCTTCTCGGGACGCTCCCGGAGGCGGTTAGCCCACGCGCAGTCAGGGGGGTCTTCGCTTATGCGAAAGACCCTAGTGAGCCTTAGGTTAAGGCTCCGAACCGGGGGCGCTTGGGGAGTAGCCTCTTTACCGGCAGACAGCCGGGAAATTGAGGCTTTCCCCTGCTCCGACCGGCCCCGCTGCAGCGTGCCCGTAATGGGACTTAGCGGCGCCACCGAATTCCAGGAGTGAAAACAGCGCTATGGTTCAACATAAAAAGAAGAAGTAGCATCGAATCGTGAGTTGAAGATCTATTTTGAAGCGTAAATCGGAGCCCCCTATATGCGGATAAGCGTTGGGAGGAGGGAGGGAGTCCCCACCCCCTCGAGAAGCAAGTCATACAAAGGGAGCGCGAAGGGGGCAGAAAGAAAACAAAGTGTTGGTGAAAGTACCGTTGGGGCTGCATAGAAGAATGTGATCATCTTAGCTTCCTGGGGGATGCGGCACGAACTTTTTAAAAGTAAACAAAAAAACAAAATGTCGCTTAAACAAGTTCTAAAGGTGGCGATTTGGCTTGAAGATTGCTAATATAAAGTCTGATTAACATTGAAGTGGCCTCCAAGACGGATTTGAGAACAAGACCTAGAGCTGCTTCATCACCCAGTCCAAGAATGACTGCAAAGGAAAAAAAAGAGTGGCAAGCAGCTATAGAAGCGATGGAGAAACGGATGACGGAGAATCTTGGAAAACAAATAGAATCACAGTTGCAACAACAATTGGAGCAAATAGAGCAAGTGCAAATCCAAGTACAGAAAAAAAATATGGAAGAATTGAAAGAACTGGTACTTGCAGAAGTGTCAGGGATTAAAAAAGATACAGAAGAACTTAAAAAGGAAGTCAAAAGTCTGGTGACAAAATCTGAAGATATGGAACAAAAGGTTAAAAAAACCTTGTCAGAAAATGCAAGGTTGGAGACCATGATGGATTACAGGGCTACTCAGAATCACTTGAGATTGAGAGGGATAGAAGAGGAGGAAGATCAAGATCTACGGGCCCTAGTAATTAAGACATTGACAACTTATATAGGGGAAGATGAAGGAGATTTGGATGCAGACTTTGACTTGATTTACAGAGTAAATTCAGCCTATGCCAAAAGAAAGCAATTACCCAGAGATGTAATTGTTCAATTTGTGACAACAAAGATGAAGGAAGACGTTTTCAAGAAACAATTTTCACAACCGTTGGAAATTAATGGAAAGAAAATAATAATCTTGAGAGAAATTCCGAGATCAATTCTACAAGATAGAAAGAAATTCAAGAAATTGACAGACAGGCTAAAAGAAATGAATATTAGGTTCAGATGGGAGATTCCTTATGGACTTACATTCATGTACAACTCGGTGAGATCAACTCTTAAATCTGAAGGAGACTTATATAGATTTAAAGCGAACAATCTGGACGATTTTAAAGATATTTAATTTAACACCATTATGGATTACAAATTTTTATCTTGGAACGTAAATGGATTAAATTCACCAGGTAAAAGAAGACTGGTGAATCATTGGCTGGAAAAACAAAAATGTAATATAATTTGTTTACAAGAAACACACATAAGAAAACAAGACGACAAATATCTGACTAATAAAAAATTGGGAGAAGAATTTCATTCTTCAGCAGTTAACAAGAAAAAAGGAACAGTGATTTATATTTCAAAAGATTTGGATCCTAAGCAAATTTTTTCCGACAAAGAAGGAAGGTATGTTGGCGTGGAAATCTGTATGGATAGAAAAAAGACATTGCTTGTTAATATATATGCACCCAATGGTGCAAAAGAGACCTTTTTCAATGATTTGACTAAAGAGTTGGAATGTTTAAATTATGACCAAATTGTTCTTGCGGGAGACTTTAATGGTACAGTGAACAACACATTGGATAGAAAGTCCAAAGCAAGTGGAGAGACAGTTGGAAAGTTACCAAAAAATTTCTTTCAATTGATGAAGCAAGAAAAATTAGAAGATGTTTGGAGGAAGTGGAATCCTAAGACTAAGGACTACACGTTTTATTCGAATAGACATAATTCTTTTTCTCGAATTGACATGATTTGGATGTCAGAGGAGATGGCGCAAAAAACTTATAAAATACAAATTTTACCGAAAACTAACTCTGATCATAATCCCCTACTTTGGATATCTAAAGCAAAACCTAAACAGCTATTTTGGAGAATTAATGAAGATTTACTGGATCAAAAACAAATTAATGAAATCTTAAAAAAGGAAACGAAAAGTTTTTTTGAACTGAATTTGAATAAAGGCACGGACATACAAGTTGTATGGGATACATACAAAGCAGTAATCAGAGGCATGCTTATCTCTCTGAACTCCAAAGATAAAAAGCAAAAGATTCAGCAACAGAAAGACCTTCATGAAAAAATTCGACAAAAAGAAAAGGAACTAAAAAAAAGACCAGGGAAGAAGAAAATTATTAAAGAGATCCACTTCCTGCAAGATCAGCTGAATGTTCTTTTAAACAGAGAATTATATTGGAATTTAAAAAAATTACAGCAAAAAGCATTTGAGGGTGCAAATAAACCAGGAAAGTTTTTGGCATGGCAATTGAAAAATAGAAAAGATAGGAACTTTATATCCAAGATTGTTGAAGATGGAAAGGAGGTGATGAGCCTGAATGGTATAAAAAGAGCTTTTTTTAAATACTACGCCAAACTATTCCAAAAGAAAGGAATTGACCAACAGAGAATCAAGAAATATTTGGAGACGATTGAAGTTCCAGAGCTGGGAAAACAAATTAAAGAACTATTAAATGGTTTAGTAACGAAAGAAGAAGTGACAATGGCGATAGAAGACGCAAAGTTGGGCAAAGCTCCAGGACCAGATGGCTTTACAGCAAAAATTTATAAGAAATTTAAAGAGGAGCTAACCCCTATTTTAGTACTTCTGTCAAATGAGATAAGACAGACCAAGCGGATCCCAGATTCATGGAAGGAAGCAAACATTTCATTGATACCTAAAGAAGGTTTGGATTTGACTCAAGTAAAGAACTATAGACCAATATCGCTATTAAATAATGACTACAAATTATTTGCAAAAATAATTTCAGAGAGATTGAAAAAATATTTGAAAGATACGATAGCGGAAGAACAAGCGGGATTTTTACCAAATAGACAAATTAGAGATAATCTAAGAGTGGTGATAGATGCAATTGAATATTATGACAAACATCCTGAAAAAGAAGTTGGATTCCTCTTCTTAGATGCGGAAAAAGCTTTTGATAATTTAAATTGGGAGTTTATGCTGCAAGTTATTGAAAAAATGAATATTGGACAGTCCTTTTTAAACATGATTGTGGCAATATATTCAGAACAAAAAGCGGCTTTGAATATAAACAAAGAAAAGACGGACTTCTTCCGAGTCCAAAAGGGAACACGTCAAGGCTGCCCGTTATCCCCGTTGTTGTTTATTTGGATATTGGAAATATTATTGACAGCGATAAGAAAAGATGACAGTATTGAAGGACTTACAGTGAAAGGTTTCGCCTATAAATATAGGGCATTTGCAGATGATGTAAAGCCAAGGATTAAAATGAAAATTTTATGTGACGCAAGAGAGAGAGGAGGCCTACAACTACCAAACTTAAGACTGTATTATGATGCCGTCTGTTTAACATGGTTGCAACAGTGGATTAATTTGGAGAATAAGAAGTTATTGGCCCTTGAAGGACATGATAATAAATTCGGATGGCATGCATATTTATGGTATGGAAAAGTAAAAATGGATAAATTTTTTAAACACCACTTTGTAAGACAATCACTGTTCGAGACATGGACGAGATATAGAAAATTCTTCTCGGAAGAAAGACCACTTTGGATTGTACCAGCTGAAGTAATTAATCCGTATTCAAGAAATCAAGGGTTAGATTGGCTACCCTACAAAAGTCTTTTAAAATTTGAAGGGAAAAATTTTGTGTTAAAAGATAGATTCGATGTTGAATTTGAATATGATTGGTTGAAGTATAGACAGATTTATGATCTATTTAAGACCGATAAAAGAGAACATGGTTTTAGAGAAAGAATATTGAAATTGAAACTGTATGGCTTGAGAATGATAAAAAAATGATTTCTAAACTGTACAAGGTGTTATTGAAATGGTATACTGAGGATGAGGTTGTAAAGGAGCAAATGATAAAATGGGCAGTAAATGTTAACAATGAGATATTAATGTCATCTTGGGAATACTTGTGGAAAAAATCAATGAAAATTTCAACGTGTGTAAATGTTAAAGAGAATTGTTATAAAATGATGTATAGATGGTATATGACGCCTAAAAAAATTGCTATTATAAATGAAAGTATGTCTAACAAATGTTGGAAATGTAAGAAACATGAAGGGTCTTTTTACCATATGTGGTGGACATGTGATAAAGCAGTAAAGTATTGGACTGAGATCCACAATGAGATACAAAAAATTTTGAAATGTACTTTTAAGAAAGACCCACAGATGTTATTGTTAGGTCTTAAAATGGAAGAAATAAATGTAGCCAAGAGAACACTATTATGGTACTTGATTACAGCAGCTAGACTGACTTTTGCTCAATGTTGGAAACAAGATAAAGTACCCGAAACATGGGAATGGATTAAAAAGACGTTGTTTATGGCAGAAATGGACAAATTAACAAGAAAATTAAACAACGAAGAAGACGAAACCTTTTTCGGAGACTGGAAAGACTTTCAAGAATACTTGTTGAAGAATTGGGACGTAAAACGTGGTTTGATTTGTTTTGACAGTTATTGAGGAGAAGTGGAAAGAGACTCAGATCTTTGATTTGTTACCATTAGTAAAAGAAATATGCTTAGTAGTAAATGTAATTGTACAAGAGAAATATCAAGGGGGTTGGAGCAGTGCGGGAAGCCTTGTTTGGGGGGAGAGGGAGAAAGAAAAATGGATATGTATTGGTTTGTTTAAATTGTATGAACATGTGATATATCCAATAATAAATTGTATTTTAAAAAAAAAAAAAAAAAATGTCGATAATGGAAAAAGCCCTGCTGCTACCGGAAGAGAAGAGAGGAGGGACTTCCGGTCCAGACAGCCCCCCCCAAGAGCTTGCTGTCAATCAACAGAAAAAGGAGATGCTGTGCCCCCTGCTGGATCAATTGCAGAAGATCAACCAAACATTGTTTAAAATGGAAAGTGTTCTCATCAGCCGACAGAAACAGATACTGGAAACAACTAGTAGGATGAAGGAGATTGAACAGAAATCGAATTTGATTCCAGGTTTCCAGGGCGCTAAAGAGGAAGAGAAAGAAGATCTCGGATTTACCTTGACAAATGTCTTGGCACCCCTAACTGGCAGTGAAGCGATAAAGTTAAAAGAAGAGGGGGAAAAGGCTCCCAAAGCCTACTCCGCCTTTATAAAAAGAAGTACTCTGCCAGTAGAAGGGGATGTCGAACATAGCAGGCGACAGACAAGAGATCTAATTTCATCTGAAGAGTTTGTGGAGCCCTGGAAGCCTGAAGGCCAGATGATTAAGAAAAAAAAGAAAAGAAAGAAGACGGATTCCATCTTTAAAACACGGAAACGCCTGAAGAGACACACCAGCAGGAAGGATGCAGCACCTAAAATTGGGATAAGTGCAGAAGACAGCAGCCTAGGGGAGGGTGATGGAACGGAAGACTTCAAAGTTAAAATGGACTTAATCCATAACTGGAAGAAAATTAAAAAGAAGATACTTTGAGGACTGTTCGTGTTGCATCTGGAAGGAGCTGTTTAATTACTAACCCCAATGGACTTTACTAACTGTATTAACAGAGTGACTTTGGACTTTGAATTAGTTAAAAAGAAGATCTTCTAACCATGATTGATGCCAAAACTTGGTATTGGTTATTAACCTAAACTAACCCTCACTAACAGAAAAAATTTCACTCCACCCTTTTCTTTCTCCATCTGTCTACCCTTCCCCTTTCTTATAAAAAGAATAAAATTCTCTCTTCTTTAAGAGAGTTTTACAACAAAAAAAAGAGCCCAGGGAGGATTTATTCCACCTTGGAGCTCCCGGATCCTTAATATACAATCTAACCCCGGGGTGGCCAAACTGCAGCAGCTTGGGAGCTGCATGCGGCTCTTTCACACACAGTCTGACTTAATGTTAATAAGAAGCAAATTTGCCTGTTTTTCAGTAAAAATGTGTGTGTGATATTTGTTCATGTCTTGCAGCTCTCAGACATCTGCCATTTATTCGGTGTGGCTGTTACGTTAAGCAAGTCTGGCCACCCCGATCTAACCACTAGGCCACAGGGGGAGATGACCCTCCACCCTCTCTGCCAGGTCCTTTTTACACTTCATTTTCTAAGATAGATCAAGATGAGTAGCCATGTTAGTCTGTCTGTCTGGAGCAGGAGAAAAGAGCAAGGCTTCAGGAGCACCTTAAAGTCTAGCCAAATTAGTGGCAGCCAGGAGAGAGGAGCTCTTGGGAGTCACTGGAGTTCTGAAGAAGTGGGCCGTGACCCACAGAACCTCCTACCTGCCACCCGTTTTGCTAGTCTCTAAGGTGCTCCTGGACCCTTGCTCTTTTCTAAATTCTCTACAAGTTTGCTGCTCTGTAGAAAGCGCCGTTTAGAAATAAGACGTAAAGCTAGGAGAAAGCAAAACTTCAGAAGCACATAGAGATGAACTCCTGCTCCCCAGATTAAATTTTATTTCTTGCCCTTTTCACAAATCCAAAATTCTGCAGCGGCTGGAATGGCACCTTCGTGCTCTTACAGGGGAAACATCCCCCCCCCCAATGACTTCTCCTACCTTTTGTGGCACTGCAGAGTTCAAGCTCCCTCGCAGAGCAGGCTTTGCTAAAAACTCGTTTCCTTGCTTTTTTGGAACTGAGTTTATCCTAAACTTAAGATTTGCAAATTTGTTTACCTGATTTCCTAGGCTGAGCTAAGAATCATATCCGGGTGACTGTGTACATGGTTTCCTATTTCTCATTTCAGGCCAGGAAGGGCTTTAAAGGGCTAGCACCTTGATTGAACTCAGAGGCACACTGGTAGCCAATATAGTGGGGAAAGTGTGATGAGATATGTCCGGAGTGATCAGTTTATGAGTACGCTCCTCCACTCTGTACCAGCTTCAGCTGCAGAACTTGACTACTGCAACACAGTGTATATGGGGTCTTCAAGGGCAGCTCCACATACAGTGTGCTGCAGTAGTCAGGTCTGTAAGTCACTGAAGTATGGATTATCATTATCAAGCAGGTGTCTCCTGGACTGCTGTTCCCCTAGCACCACCCTTTGTCCCTGACCCTGGAGAAAGGAAACAAGTCATTCATTGCAAGGCAAGCCCCTGTATCCCCACGTCGGGACAGAAGCATAGATTTTATAATCCACATTTAAGAGAGAAATCGGTCTATAATTTTTAATTTCTTTTCCATCTGAATTTTGTTTATGTATAAGTGATATCAAGGCCTCATTCCATGAAGCTGGTACTTCTTCAGTTATTATATTTTGGGATACTGCTTTTAGAGTCCTTATCAATTGATCTTCAAAGACATGATAAAATTCTGGTGGGAGCCCATCTGGTCCTGGGGCTTCCCCCCCCCTTTTTTTTTCTTTTTTAGAGCCTCTGTCAGTTCAGCTACTGATATTGGTGAGTTTAATATTTTCCTCTGCTCTTCTGAAAAAGTTTTCGGTTTATAAATTCCAAAATAATTTCTAATTTGTTGCTGTGGTGCTTCAGTTTTTTTTATATAGGTTTTCATAAGATAGTTCCATAATTTTTTTTGTTTGGCATACATTACCTTTTTTGCTATTTCCTGTGTTAATAAGCAGTTAATTTGGTGTAGCAAAAGTTTAAGTTTAATCTTCCTTTGTTCACTTGAAGGGTCCTGTTTTATCTTTTCTTCTTGTTTTCTTATCTGGTCTTGAGCCAGAGAATATTTTTCTAACCTTTGTTCTTTGCTGTATGCTGATTCTTTAACCAGCGGTCATACCGGCCAGAAAACACGGGGGGAGGGGAGGCGTGGCTGTTCACCCCGAAGCAAGGCTGGTAGCCCGATCACATGGGCCAACTCCGCAGGGAAACTCCGCAGGGCTACCGTGCCTTCAGGGCAAATGCTCCCTGTGAACAGGGCCCATGTAGTGTAAAAAGGAACTGACAGAGAGGGCAGAGGTTCATATCCCTCTGTGGCCTAGTGGCTAGATCGGGGGTGGCCAGACTTGCTTAACATAACAGCCACACAGAATAAATGGCAGATGTCTGAGAGCCCCAAGACATGAACAAATATCACGCACACATTTTTACTCAAAAACAGGCAAATTTGCTTCTTATTAACATGAAGTTAGACTGTGTGTGAAAGAGCCGCATGCAGTTCCCACGCTGCTGCAGTTTGGCCACCCCCTGGTTAGATTATATATTAAGGATCTGGGAGATCCAAGCTGGAATAAATCCCCATTGAGAGCCAATGCTTGCTTGGGCTACTCCGTCCTTCTCTCTCTGCCTGACCCTCCTTACAGGGATACCGCCCCGCTTCTGCCTAGTCAGCCTCCGTGCGCTGCTCAGGGAAGGGGGGCTGCATCTCCGAGCCCCCCCCCCCCTTCACCAGAGCCAACTCCTGCGACTCCTTCCTCGCCCTCCCGGAGCGCCCAGAGAAGCGGGAGGAGCCGCAGATCTGGCGGGCCGGCTGTATGCAGATGAGATGCAGCGGGGCATTGTGGGGGATGGAGACGCAGGGGGAACGCGCCGAGCTGGGGGCCGCATCGCCCCCTGTTTGCTCGCTCTTGGCCGCCGGCGTTGTCCCTCACTGTCCTGGGGCGCGGACAACGTGGAAGGAGGCGGCCGGGGGTGGGTCGCCGTGGCTTGCAGAGCTGTGGGAGGCGGTGGCGGGCTGCGTCCGGGGGCTGGGAAAGCATACTTACCTGGCAGGGGAGACACCTTGATCACGAAGGAGGTTTTCCCAGGGTGAGGCTCATCCATTGCACTCCGGGTGTGCTGACCCCTGCGATTTCCCCAAATGCGGGAAACTCGACTGCATAATTTGTGGTAGTGGGGGACTGCGTTCGCGCTTTCCCCTGGCGTCCTGGTGCAGAAAGACAGAGCTGATTTTAATTTCTTGGTTGTGCTTATTGTTCTTTCTCATGTGTCCTTGTTAGTTCCGTTCTGTGCTTTGTCTTTTCTTTTTCCTCCTGACCCTGGAAACCTTCTTTTGTTCTCTGGGTGTCTGTGTTGAGGGGCTGGCAAGGTGCCACCACCCGACCTATTCGCTTCATCCATAATGGCCGGTCGTTAACAACCTTGTTCCGGGCTTGCGAACACGTGGGGGCCCCCCCTTCCTTCCTTGAGTCTTTCATGGTCTGGGGGGGGGGAGAGAAGTCGGAGGCACAGCAGAGGGAATACTAATGTGAGAGATGAAGAGAGAGGGTGGTGTGCGTGAAGGGGGATTCTTACAGGGAATAGGTGGGCGGAGGACGGGACTTGACCCCCCCACACACCTTTCTCCCACCTTGCCTCTCGACTTGGTGCCTTTCTTCCAGCTTGTCTCTGATATTTAAAGGGTTATGGTCAGGTTAGGGATTGGATTAGGGTTTGGTTCTGGTGGATTAGGTAAGGGTTACATTAGGGTTAGAGCAGAGGTGTCAAACTCATTTGGTATGAGGGCGGGATCTGAGACAAATGTCACTTTGTCCAGGAGCACGTGTGCCATAAAATGTAATACCAGTACTGGAGAGATAAACTGTATAAATGATGGCAGCTTGTAAACTCCGAGTTGGTGCGTCCTCAGGGCAAGGCCCCTGGGCTGGGAGGGGGTGCAGAGAAAAACCCACAGGGGCAGACTGGAGAGCCAGTGGTGCAGCACCGGGCACACTGCTTGACTGCTGCAGACGAGCTTGCTCTGTCCTGATAAAGCCAGGACCACAGTGGCTCCGCCCTCTCCCCCCCCCAGCAGTCTCCCCTTCCCTCCCTTGCGCTAGTTGCTCTGCGGGCTGCATGAGAGCGTTCCAGCCCCCAGACCTTATGTTTGACACCCCAACAGCCATTTTCTTCCAGGGAACTGATCTCTGCTAGTTATTGATAGTAAAACTTCTGGAGATTAGCTGTAATTTCAGGGGCCCTCCACGCCCCACCTGGCGGTCGGCAAGCCTATGAGTTCTGTCGCTTCTACAATGTACATTTCTCTGGCCTCTCTGTTATAAGTTGCTGCCATTAACCTCTAGACCGCTGATCCCTCTAGTATATTTTTATCCCGCCCTTCCTCCCTGGAGCTCAGAGTGTTTTCCTGTCCTCAAAACCACCCTGGAAGGAGGGTCAGGCAGAGAGAGGAGGAGTAGCCTCAGGCAAACATTAGAGCCACGTGGGGATTTATTTCAGCTTGGAGCTCCCTGATCCTTAATATACAATCTAACCACTACGCCACAGGGGGAGATGACCCTCCACCCTCTCTGTCAGTTCCTTTTTACACCACATTCTCTAAGAAAGAACAAGATGAGTAGCCATGTTAGTCTGTCTGTCCAGAACAGTAGAAAAGAGCAAGGCTTCCAGAGCGCCTTAAAGTCTAGCCAAATTGGTGGCAGCCAGGAAAGAGGAGCGGTTTTAGTTTCCCTGGTTCTTCCTTTTTTCGTGTAGTCTCTGTTCTCTTGTGTCTTTTTCAATTCGGTTCTGTGCTGTGTCCTGGCTTCGGCTTTTCATTTTTCCTCCTGACCTTTGAAACCACCTTCATTTGTTCTCTGGGTGTCTGTGTTGAGGGGTTGGCAAGGTGTTGGCCTCATCCAGAACGGCCCGTCGTTAACGGCCTTGTTTGGGTTTTGCAATCTGGACTGCCCGGCTTCCTTCTTGAGTCAAGCCGCCATATCTTGGGTCTTTCTGTTTTCCTGCTGCCTCCAACTTTCCCCAGCATTATTGTCTTTGCCTGTGACGTGGTCTTCTCAACCATCTCAAGCCTGAACTCTCATTAGAAGCTAAAATGACGGGGGTTGTATGTTTGTCTCATCATGATGTGTCTTAGGCTGTGGGTGGTGGTGGGGGGGAATTAAGTCAGCTGGTTTGAAGAACAAGGCTTTTGTGTAGGGTTGCTAACCTCAAGGTGACACCTGGAGCTCTCCCGCTGTTACAATTGATCTCCTGGTGACCAAGATCCCTTCCCCTGGAGAAATTGGCTGCTTTGGAAGGTGGACTGTATGCCCTTGTACCCCATTAAAGCCCCTCCCCTCCCCAAACCTTGCTTTCCCCGGGCACTGCCCCCCAAATCTCCTGGTATTTCTCTGCACACAACTGGCCACCCTGCTTTTGTGGGCTTGAGGGAGGAAAAAGAGAAGTTGGAGACACAGGGGAAGGAATACAAATGTGAGAGATGAAGAGAGAAGGTGCTGTGTGAAGGGGGATTCTTACAGGGAAAAGGTGGGCGGAGGAGGGGACTTGACCCCCACACACCTTTCTCCCACCTTGCCTCTCGACTTTACATGACACCTGGTGCCTTTCTTCCAGCTTGTCTCTGATATTTAAAGGGTTAAGGTCAGGTTAGGGATTGGATTAGGGTATGGTTGGGGTTTGGTTCGGGTGGATTAGGTAAGGGTTACATTAGGGTTAGAACAGAGGTGTCAAACTCATTTGTTATGACAGCCGGATCTGAGACAAATGTCACTTTGTCCGCAGGGCCACGTGTGCCATTAAATGTAATACCAGTACTGGAGAGATAAACTGTATAAATTACGGCAGCTTGTAAACTCCGAGTTGGTGTGTCCTCACGGCAAGGCCCCCTGGGCTGGGAGGGGGGTGCAGAGAAAAACCCACAGAGGCAGACTGGAGAGCCAGAGGTGCAGCACCGGGCACACTGCTTGACTGCTGCAGACGAGCTTGCTCTGTCCTGATATTGCCAGGATCACGGTGGCTCCGCCCCCTCCCAGCAGTCTCCCCTTCCCTCCCTTGCGCTAGTTGTTCCGCGGGCTGCATGAGGGCGTTCCAGCCCCCAGACCTTATGTTTGACACCCCAACAGCCATTTTCTCCCGGGGAACTGATCTCTGATAGTTATTGATAGTAAAACTTCTGGAGATCAGCTGTAGTTTCAGGGGCCCTCCATGCCCCACCTGGAGGTTGGCAAGTCCATGAGTTCTGTCGCTTCTACAATGTACATTTCCCTGGCCAATCTGTTATAAGTTGCTGCCATTAACCTCGAGACTGCTGATCTATCTAGTATATTTTTATCCCGCCCTTCCTCCCTGGAGCTCAGAGTGTTTTCCTGTCCTCAAAACCACCCTGGAAGGAGGGTCAGGCAGAGAGAGGAGGAGTAGCCTCAGGCAAGCATGAGAGCCCAGGGAGGATTTATTTCAACCTGGAGCTCCCGGATCCTTAATATACAATCTAACCACTACGCCACAGGGGGAGATGACCCTCCACCCTCTCTGTCAGTTCCTTTTTACACCACATTCTCTAAGAAAGAGCAAGATGAGTAGTCATGTAAGTCTGTCTGGAGCAGGAGAAAAGAGCAAGGCTTCAGGAGCCTTAAAGTCTAACCAAATTGGTGGCAGCCAGGAGAGAGGCGCTCTTGGGAGTCACTGGAGTTCTGAAGAAGTGGGCCGTGACTCACGGAACCTCCTACCTGCCACCCGTTTTGTTAATCTCTGAGGTGCTCCTGGACTCTTGCTCTTTTCTAAATTCTCTAAGGTTTCAAAAGCTTAACAGATGTTAAAGTGGAGAAGGGGAGAACAATGTAAACTGCTTTGTAGAAAGCTCCGTTTAGAAATAAGACGTAAAGCTAGGAGACAGTAAAACTTCAGAAGCACATAGAGATCAACTCTGCTTCCCAGATTAAATTTTATTTCTTGCCCTTTTCACAAATCTATACAACTACAGTGGCTGGAATGGCACCTTTGTGCTCTTGCAGGGGAAACATCCCCCCCCCCATGACTTCTCCTACCTTTTGTGGCTCTGCAGAGTTCAAGCTCCCTCACAGAGCAGGCTTTGCTAAAAACTCGTTTCCTTGCTTTTTTGAAACTGAATCTAACCCATTGGTAAGATTTGTGAAAAGCTGTTCACCTGATTTCCGAGGCTGAGCTAAGAATCATATCCGGGTGACGATGCACATGGTTTCCTATGGACACAACGCACCGTTTATCATTTCAGGCCAGGAAGGGCTTTTAAGGGCTGGCACCTAGACTGAACTCAGAGGCACACCGGTAGCCAATATAATGGGGAAAGTGTGATGGGATAAGTTCAAAGTGAACAGGACCAGTCTGAGTACGCTGCTCCATTCTGTACCAGCTGAAGCTGCAGAACTTGACTACTGCAACGCAGTGTATGTGGGGTCTTCAAGGGCAGCTCCACATACAGTGTGCTGCAGTAGTCGGGTCTGTAGGTCACTGAAGTATGGATTATCAGTAGTGTAACAAATCAGACCTGCCCAGAAGGGAGGAGAACCTGGGCATGGAAGCCATATCAGCAAGTCTGTCAAGATTAAGTTAGGCCTCAAGTGAGACAAAGGTTTCTTTTCCCGCTGCAGGTGTTACATTAGATTGTTAAAGCTCAGATGGTTGTATTGCTTATGCACTGTTGTTCTATCTTTTCTCTGAATGACCTTGAGGTAGCATATGTGATTCTCCCTCCTCCTCCAGTTTATCTTTACCAGATAAACTGAAAGGAGGAATCTGAACCCAGACCTCTTACATCCAACACATCATTTGACTGGATTGGGAAGCTTTATGAAAGTGGTCCCTTTGGATGGCTGCAGGCTGTCCATTGACTACAATGGGGAGAAAAGCTCACAAAACTTTGTATTTTTAATCCGCACATAACTTTGCATGAGATTAGGTAACACTTAATATTTCAGTGCCAACACAGAAAGCTGGTCTATAGTCTCATGGGGAAAGGGCCACAAAATAGCTCCAGGTGGGTAGCCGTGTTGGTCTGAAGCAGGAGAACAAAGTTTTGAGTCCAGTGGCACAAAACACCTGGCACTCTAGTTCTTTTAATTCACGTTCTTTATTATTTTCATTTTATTTATTTAGTTTTCTCCGGCAAGTTCCTTGAAGTGGCTTTTCGTGCACTACTTCCGGCTGGTGAAACTCTACAGAGGTATGTCCCTTGCTACCCGAGGAAAAACAAACCCTTTTTCTATGGCTCTGCTGTTGCATAAACAAAAGTCGGTCCATCCAAAGTTTGCAATAATTTAAAACTTTGTCAGCCGGGGCTTCCGTTCTGGGATTCATGGCGTCCTGACGTGCTCTGGCTTGCTCGTAGAGCTCCCAGAGCAAACGGAGGGTCTTGACGACAGGGTGGGCTTCCAATAGCCCACCGCAGATCCCCCCAGGCAGGGGGGTGACTGGCAGAGAGCCTGGCCCGAGAGAGGAGTTGAGATCGGCTGATAGCGGGGCTTTAAAGAGCGCCGCGACCAGCCTTGATCCCCTCCCCCAGAGAAGGCACTTCGGAAAATCTCTACAAGACCCCACCGAGTTGGATTCTCAACATAAGAACGCATGACCCAGACCTCCAAGACATTCTACAGAAACTGATATCAAGGAAACACTGCTATAACAAGACACTGACTTTGAAGGTAACTTTTTAAAATTGCTCACCGGAGACGCGTTTCGGCCGAAAATAAACAACATCCGATGAAGCGCATGATCGTGCACTATCTGTTGTACTAACATTGGAGCGGAAAAAGTGCAGTTAAACAGCTAAAAAAGGCCAAAAAGCCGAATTGTTGATCATTCCTGCGGTTAAATTATTGACTTTAAAATAGAAACTAACAGTAACTCCGTGAGAATTGCAGTGGAAAAGTACTGGAGCTGCTGCAGCAGAAATCAGCAAAACAGGAAGTGACTTCAGAACAGACAAGTAATCATCCTAGAGAAGACCAAGGAGGCCGGAAGAAGGGAAGAAATCAGGAACAAGGGGGACCATTAAGATTGCCGGACAGGAAGTGAGTACCCGGAAGAACCATTTACCATAGAGAAATTGCGCCCGCCATTTTGGGAAGGTCAGAAAAATTTTCTTTGATTTTAAACGAAAGACTTAATATAAAAAAGTGAAACCAGTGCGATTTAGGTGGGCACAAGAAGGACTTTGATTTAGAGTGTGTTGGAGGGAAGATTGTGAACAACGGCTTACGACCTGCGGCAACGACAGAGGGCAAATACCTGGTCCTCCCCGAAAATGGCTGGAAAAGAGGAAAAAAAGCTACAGGGCATGATGGAAGCTATGGAAAAACGAGTGATGGACGCGATTCTGAAGCTTGAAAAGACCGTTATATCAGAGGTAACAGAGCTGAAAAAAGAAATGTCTGGAATTACAAAAGAGATACAGACGCTGACCAAAAGAGCAGATGAGATGGATGTAAGGGTGAAGGGAGTAGCATCTAATATAGCTGAGGTCACTTTAGAAACAGATAAAGTGAATGTGATGGTCCAATACAATGCAATGATTAATCATATGAGATTCAGGGGGATCCCTGAAGATAAGAATGAGGACATCCATTCAGTCATGGTAGATGCTGTTGCAGATTTTTTGAAAATGGAAGAGGAGAGAGTGGCGGCACAGATTGATGTGGTATACAGAGTCAATTCTGCGATTGCGCAAAGGAAAAAATTACCTAGAGATGTAATTGTCCAGTTTATATCTAAGAAGTTGAAGGAGGATTTGTTTAAGCAACAATTTCAGGACGACTTCACAATTGGCAACAAGAAAATCATGGTCCTAAAGGAACTACCCAGAGCGATGCTTCAGGACAGACGACTTTTTAAAGACCTGATTGACAAGCTGAAATCAGAGGGCATAAGATATAGATGGGAAATTCCTAAAGGTGTCAGTTTTTCATTCAAACAGAAGAGAGTCACCATCAAGTCAGTTGACCAAATGACCAGATTCATCAATGATAATTTTATAGACTCTGATAAATAATTACAGAATCAACATGGAGAGTCAAATAATTTCATGGAATGTTAATGGACTGAACTCACCCCAAAAAAGGAAAAATGTCAGACTCTGGTTGGAAAAACAGAAATGCGATATTGTTTGCTTGCAAGAAACACATATTAAAAAATCAGATGCCAAATTTTTGATTCAAAAAAGATTAGGAGAGGAATTTTATTCACTCTCCTCTCAAAAGAAAAAAAGGAGTAGTTACATATATTAAAAAAGAGTTGGAACCAAAAGAAATTTTCAAAGACAATGAAGGGAAATTTTTGGCGGTAGAAGTTGTGCTGCAGAATAAAAAGACATTAATTGTTAATCTCTATGCTCCCAATGGGGCAAAAGAAAACTTTTTTCAGAATTTGTGGGAACAACTACGACAGTTGACCTATGAGCAAATGATTTTAATGGGCGATTTTAATGGTACTGTTGACAATGTTGTTGATAGAAAATCAAAAAAAGGAATTGAGGCCATGGGCAAACTTCCTAAAGTCTTTTTCCAGTTGATTAAACATGAACATTTGGCAGACGTTTGGAGAACTAAACATCCCAGAGACAGTGAGTACTCTTTTTATTCATCAAGACACGAGTCTTTTTCCAGGATAGATATGATGTGGATGACAGAGAACCTAATCTTGCAAACACGCAAAATTGAGATACTACCTAGGACTCTTTCTGACCACAGTCCGATAAAATGGTCAACGTATGTTAAGAGAAAAAAATTTCGATGGCGACTCAACGAAGATTTGCTGGACAAGCAAAATATTGTGGATAAAATAAGGACAGAAACCCAAACATACTTTCAACTGAACTTAAATAAAAGTGTACAGACGCAAACGGTATGGGAAGCCTACAAGGCTGTGATGAGAGGACATCTGATTGCAATTAATAATAATGAAAGGAAACAACAAATGAAAATAGACAAAGAAATTATGGAAAATATTCGGAAAAAAGAAACAGAACTTAAGAAAAGGCCTGGTAAAAAGAAGATTTTGAGAGAATTGAGGATCCTAAGGGAGCAATATGCGGCAAGGTTGAACAAAGAAGTATTTTGGAACTTGAAAAAATTGCAACAGAAATCCTTTGAAGGTGCAAATAAACCTGGCAAATATTTAGCATGGCAATTAAAGAAAAGAAGAGAGAATAAAACAATCACTTGTTTGAAAGATGGAAATAAAGAGATTTTGGACCCAGGAGGAATTAAAAGGGAATTTTTCAAATACTATGCGACTCTCTTTCAATCGAAACAAGCAGATCCTCAAAAAATGTTGGATTACCTATCCAAAGTTAATTTGATACAACCAAATCCAGAAATGAAAACACTCCTAAATGCTGCAATAACTAAGGACGAAATTAGTAAAGCAATAGCCGAGGCAAAAATCTCCAAAGTCCCAGGCCCGGATGGCTTTTCAGCTAAATTTTATAAAAAATTTCATGAAGATTTGGTTCCGGTGCTGGAGATTCTTTTAAATGAAATTAGAAAGACAGGAAAGATCCCTGACTCCTGGAATGAAGCTGCAATCACCTTAATTCCTAAAGAAATGCAAGATTTAACAAATGTTAAAAACTATCGGCCCATTTCATTATTGAACAACGATTATAAAATATTTGCAAAAATATTGGCAGAGCGCCTTAAAAAGTTTTTGAAAGATACTATTGTGGAAGATCAAGCTGGTTTTTTACCAAATAGACAAATTAAAGACAATATAAGGGTTGTATTGGACGCAATTGAGTATTATGACAAACATCCTGAAAAAGAAGTCGCTTTTTTATTTTTGGACGCAGAGAAGGCCTTTGATAATTTAAATTGGGAATTTATGTTTAAAGTGCTTGAGAAATCTATGATGGGCGTAGAATTTACAAGAATGATCCAATCGATATATAAAGAACAAAAAGCTTCGGTGATTGTTAATGCAGAATCAACAGATATGTTCCGGGTAAGAAAAGGTACTAGACAAGGTTGTCCCCTGTCACCATTGTTATTTATCTGGATTTTGGAGATTTTGCTACAAGCGGTCAGAGATGATGTTAATATAAAAGGGTTGAATATTGGAGGTTTTTCATTTAAATTAAGAGCATTTGCGGATGATATCATGTTTATTGTTGAAGATCCTGTTAATAATATGCCTAAGGTATTTGAAAAAGTAAGAGAGTTTGGTGATCTTGCAGGGTTTTATGTCAACAAAAATAAATCTAAGATACTGTGTAAAAATATGATTGGTACAAAGCAACAAATGTTACAAAATGTGACAGAATGTGAAGTGGTTAAAAGGGTTAAGTATCTGGGAGTTGAAATTACAATGAAAAATATAGATTTGTTCAAGAATAATTATGAAAAATTGTGGGGTTCGATAAAGAGTGATTTAGAAAAATGGGAAAAACTAAGGTTATCTCTTCTTGGAAAAATTGCCGTTATTAAAATGAATGTACTGCCCAGGTTAATGTTTTTGTTTCAGACAATACCAATTGTGAAAGATGGAAAAGTGTTGGTAAAATGGCAAAGAGAAATCTTTAAGTTTATCTGGGCAGGGAAGAAGCCAAGAATAAAAATGAAGATAATGTATGATACTAAGGACAGAGGTGGCTTCCAAGTCCCGAATTTGCGTTTGTATCATGAAGCAGTATGTATGTCTTGGTTATCTGAATGGGTAAATTTGGAAAATAGAAAACTTTTAGCTCTTGAGGGGCACGATTGCAGATTTGGCTGGCATGCCTATCTTTGGTATGGGAAAAACAAAGCTGACTCCATGTTTAAGCATCATTATGTAAGGAGGACATTGTTTGATGCATGGACCAGGTATAAGGATACAATATCGGATGAAAGGCCTTTGTGGATTGTTCCAGCTGCAGTTATACATTTGTTTTCAGAATATAGAGGCAATGATTGGTTGAAGTATCAGGAATTGTTGCAAAGAGAAGGGAAAAAATATGTTTTAAAACCAAATAATGAATTAGAATTTGAGTATGGTTGGCTACAATATTGTCAAATAAGGGACATTTATAAAAAAGATTGTAAAGAGTTTGGTTTTAGGGCTATGAATGATGATTTTGAGAATATATGGTTGAAAAAAGAACGGAAAATGATATCAAAAATGTATAAAACTTTGTTGACTGTATATACTTTGGATGAAACCGTTAAAGAACAAATGATAAAGTGGGCCATAAATATGAACAAAGAAATTTCTATGGAATCATGGGAATTTTTGTGGAAAAGATCTTTTAAAATGTCCACTTGTATTAACGTAAAAGAAAATTGCTATAAGATGATGTATAGATGGTATATGACACCAAAAAAGATTGCTAATATTAGCATGGATAAGAACTTGAGTAATAAATGTTGGAAATGTAAAAAAGTAGAGGGTTCTTTTTACCATATGTGGTGGTCATGTGATAAAGCGAAAGCATATTGGTCTAATATACATTGTGTGATGCAGAAAATATTGAAAACCCCAATTGAGAGAAAGCCTGAACTTTTTCTCCTCGGTTTGACAATGGAAAAAATTCCACAAGAGAAAAGGACACTGTTATGGTACATGATTACGTCGGCGAGAATGGCCTTTGCTCAGCATTGGAAAATGGAGAAGGTACCAGATATACATGACTGGTTGAGAAAATTGTTTTTTTTAGCAGAAATGGACAAAATGACAAAGAAATTAAATGGACAAATGGCAGAACAGTACTTAAAAGACTGGGAAGGATTGAAATTGTATCTAGAAACTGAATATAGAATGAAGGGGAAAATATATAATTTGGATACGTACGGATATTGAATGAGAAGTGAAATGAATTTTGAACTGTATGTACTGTTATACATAATATGCTGAAATTGTAGAGGTTATATATAATTTAAATGTGTTACCTGGTTTGTCGAGGTATTTAAGTCTAAACTTGATTGCCTTATAATTTTTTCTGTTTGTTATTAGCAGTGTTGGAAGCCTATTAGGGGGGTGGGGGGATTGGGATCTTACTTTTTGGAAACTGTATTGGTAACGTGATTGGAAATGTTGAATATATCCCAATAAAAATTTTGTTTCAAAAAAAAAAAAAAAAAAACTTTGTCAGCCAGCTTTCCAAAGAAAGGCGCTGCCCAAAGTTACCTGTAGCTGCAGGGAGGTGTAAAACAAATCCACATTGGAATGAGAGCCTCTGGTTTCGCTTTTCACCAATGGACTTCGGACATTTAGCATGTAAGCAAGGTGTATGGTTAGATCGCGGAGGGCTGCAGCATAATACAAACCACATATAATAATAATTGTCCCTAAAATAAGAAATCAGAGGGGAGCCACATGTGTGTTTATTAAGGCCAAAGAAGAGCCTTAAGAGGAGGTGCACCAGGTCCCTTTGTCTCCCACAAGGGAATGGGGGGGGTCCCTCCAAAACGGTATACACCAGAGAGCTCAACTCAGTGTTCCCTCTAAGCTGAGTTAGTGTGAGCTAGCTCACAGATTCTTAGCCTCTGGCTCACAGATTTTTGTCTTAGCTCAGGAAGGAGGGCTCCAGAGCAGACTAAGGTATGCAGCCAGCCAAATGGCTTGCTCACAACTTTAATGCCAACAGCGCACAGAGGAGAATTTTTGCTCACAAGACTCCAGGGCTTGGAGACCAGCAGGGCCAGCGATCCTGTTTCTAGAGCGTCGAGTCCGAGAAGGCCCCCAACCCCAGCACCCAGAGGCCAAACCTGTCCGGTCACCCAGGAAAGCGGCCTCCGGATACCGCCCGCCTCCGCTGCCTATTCAGCCCCCCTCCGCTGCTCAGAGACGGCGAGGACCCCACGCCTCACACGCGTGCTTCCCTCGCCCGGGGAACCCATCCAAGCTAGCCCTACACCTACACCTCGTGGCAGGGAATTCCGCCAGCATTAGTGCTGCGGCTGCAGCGGAAAGAGCAGGGCCGGCCCGTGGGCCTTCCCCGTCAGATCTGGTAGCGGCCGGTGATCACGAAGGCGCATCTGCTTGGCACGCAGAAGTCCCCGGGTTCGATCCCCAGCAAGCATCTCCGGTTAGATCTGGCGGCAGCAGCCAGCCGGTGATCGCGAAGGCCCGTCGGGGGACGACGCGGGGGGGGGCGAAGGAGGAGAGAAGCGGCCCCGGCCCAGCCCCTCCAGAGAAAAAGCGCCAGACCCGAGGCCCTGGTCTTGCCCCACCCGGCGAGGCGGGCTGCAGCTCCTAGCCCCGCCCACTCCCTCCGCCGCAGGCAGCCACCCCCGGCGACTCCTTCCTCGCCCGCGCTCCGCTCCCAGGAGGCGGCGGCTGCGCAGAGAAGCCAGGAAGAGCCGCAGCTCCGGCGAGGGCGGCTCTATGCAGATGAGATGCGGCGGGGCATTGTGGGGGATGGAGGCGCAGGGGGAACGCGCCGAGCTGGGGGCCCCATCGCCCCGGGCCGCTGGCTCTTGGTCGCCGGCGTCGTGCCCCGGCGTCGTGGGGCATGGGCGACGTGGAGGGAGGCGGCCGGGGGTGGGTCGCCGTGGCTTGCTGGGCAGTCGGAGGCCGTGGCGGGCTGCGTCCGGGGGCTGGGAAAGCATACTTACCTGGCAGGGGAGACACCTTGATCACGAAGGAGGTTTTCCCAGGGTGAGGCTCATCCATTGCACTCCGGGTGTGCTGACCCCTGCGATTTCCCCAAATGCGGGAAACTCGACTGCATAATTTGTGGTAGTGGGGGACTGCGTTCGCGCTTTCCCCTGGCATTCCGGTGTGGAAAAACAGAGTTGATCTAGTCTTACTGTGTTCTCCGTTTCTTTCTCTCCTCTTTTCTCTCCTGTCCTTTTCAGTTCGGCGCCCTGCTGTGTCCTGGCTTGGAAGCCGCCGCCTTTTGTTCTCTGGGTGTCTGTGTTAAGGGGCCGCCAGTGTACGGATTCGCGTCCTCCGAAACGTCCCGTTGTTAACAGCCTTGTTCGGCCTTGCAATCTGGACGGCCCCGATTCCTTCCTTGAGTCAAGCCGCCTTATCCTGGGTAGGGGTGTGCATTCGGGAATCCCAAAACGGAAAAAAACCCGAAAAAAGCATTTTCGGGTTTTTTCGGCTTTCGGGATCCCGGACAGGCTATTCACTGTAATCTTTGAATTCCAAAAAAAAAAATCCCGGAAAATTCGGCATTTTTTCGGCATTTTTCGGCATTGCCAAAAAATGGCATTGTGGGGTTTTTTAAACTGTTAAAGGGCCCGGGAATTCCTTTTCCCACCATTTCCTCCTCTTTCCCGCCTTTTCCTCCTGTTTCCAGGAGCAGGGGGGAGGTTCCAGACAGCCAATCACTGCAATGCATTTGCAAAATGCATTGCAGTTTGCAAGTTTGCAAGGCTGTTGTTGCTGCCTGCAGCCCAACCACCAGTTTGCTCCTTTCCCAGGGAAGGAGCACTGTGGTGGCCAATAGGGTTCTGGCATCTGCTCTCTGGCCAATCACAGAAGGTTTTTCCTTTTGAAATCCTTCTGTGTATGCTCAGAGAGCATAAAAGGAGCCAGTCTCTGGGCTGACTCTCAATGCTGTGTTCCTGGATCCTGCTGGCTGGTGAGAGAGAGCTGCCTGGCTTGGCTGTTGGAGATTGTGGCTGGCTGGCTTCTGCTGCCCCTGCTCCTGAGTCTGCCCTGCTTTCCTCCCTGCTCTTCGTGGACCTCAGATCAATACCTCAGAAGACTTCAGACTGGTTTGATTTATTAGGGCACTTTTAAATTTAATTTCTTTTCTCTTTATTTTATTCTTCCTTAGGGTTGGTTTGGGAGAGACCTGGGGTTGGTGGGGTGGTGATTGCACATGGTCTGCTGCTGGCTTGGCAAACATGCCCCCTCACACCACCACCACACCTCTCAGGTTTTTTACAGGGAGAATCTGCTTGCCTGATCCATTCCCATAGGAAACAATGGAGAACTGGGGGCACCCTCTTTGGATGCCCCTAGAATTGGACCCCCTGGTCCAATCTTTTCAAAACTTGGGGGGTCTTTTGGGGAGAGGCTCCAGCAGCTACAGACCAAATTTGAAGTCTCTACCTCAACCCCCCCCTCTCCAGCCCCCTGCAAACTTTCCAGAAAATTTTGCCATTGAAGTCAATGGCCCCATTGGATATAATGGACCCGAATTTTTCGGGAATCCCAAAAATTTTCGGATTTCAATGCTTTACTGGTATAGGTATTCGGGTTTTTTCGGGAATACCGAAAAAATTCGGGTCCAATATGCCCAAATCCGAATTTTACCGAATTTTTTTTTTTTGCACACCCCTAATCCTGGGTCTTCCTCTTTTCGGTTGGCTCCAGACCGAATCAAGTCTGAACTCTCCCTAGAAGCTTCGGCCACATTATGGGGTGACTTTTACCCAGTGTGTGTGTGAGGGGGAATGTAAGTCAGCTGGAGTTGGAGGATGTGAGAGATGGAAGAGAAGAGGGTCCTGCCTGAAGGGTGAGTTTTACATGAAAAAGGTGGGGGGAGGGGACTCGATTCCTCCCCTTTCTCCCCCCTTGTCTCTCTATTTACATTACACCTGGTACTTTTTTCCAGCTTGTCTCTGATGTTAAAAGTAAGCCAAGCCAGTCAGAAAATTCCACTTCCCTCTCCCACAGATTTTTCAAGTAAAAATATTGGTAGGGAGCTTAAACTCTGCAGAGCCACAAGGTAGGGAAAGTCATGGGATTTTTTTCCTGCAAAAGCAAGAAGGTGCCTGTAATGATTTCATGTTTTGGTGTGTGTGCTTCTTTAAATGTTTAGTGTGACTGCAGTAATGTAAGGGGAGTGATAGAGGGAGATCATAAGTGTAATTTGATTGGCTGATGACTGAGAGTGTGGGAGGAGAGAGGTCTTGGAGGGGATTCTGTGTTCTTTAAGAGACCAGTGTGATGTATGTTTTGTGTGAAGATAAAGAGTTTAAAACCAGTGCTTGATAGCAATCGAATTAAATAAATAAAAACAAACCAGAGACCAGTGTGGAGAGTTATTGAGAGTGTCAGTGAGACAGAGGAAGCAGTTGGAGTTTAGCCTCTGTGGGTAAGAAAGGCAGAGTTTAGCCTGTTTGGCTATATGAAAGAGAGAGCTCAGCCAGTCAGAGTTGAGTTTTGGTGTATGGGAGACTGGGTGTGACACCAAGCCTTGTCAGTTATATTTTCTTTCTTCAACATATATTTCTTAAAACATACCCAGAAACCTATTTTGTTCCTTTATAAATAAGTCATTATTTGTTTAAATCTATCCTAGCATTCAAAACAGTCCTTCCTCAGGGCCACATAGTCCTCTGAAGTGCCCAGACACCAGATCATTCTACCAAAATAGAGAGATTTGGCATTTTTAATTCCTGGTGGCAGCAGAAAATCTACTAAGTTCATGTACACAGAGTGTGTTTTAAAGGAGAAACAGTCTCCTCAATAAGCAGGACCTCACAGTGCCATTCCAGCCACTGCAGAAGTATGGATCCATAAAGCTCCCTAGCAGAGCAGGCATTATTAAAAACTTGTTTCCTTGTCTTTTTTGGAAATGAATCTACCCTGTCCTTGACTTAAGACTGGCAAACGACTGTTTGCATGATTTCCTAGGCTGAGCTATCATTTCCAGGTGACTGGGCACATGGTTTCCCATTCTCCCCCCTTTTATCATTTCAGGCCAGTAAGGGCTTTAAAGGGCTAGCGCCTTGATTGAACTCAGTGACACAGTGGTAGCCAGTATAATGGAGAATGTATGGTGGGATTTGTTCAAAGCGACCAGCACTGGTTTATGAATGTGCTGCTCCATTCTGCACCAGCTGAAGTTTCTAAACCTGACTACTGCAACAGAGTGTATATCGGGTCTTCAGGGGCAGCTCCACATACAATGTGTTGCAGTAGTCAAGTCCATAAGTCACTGAAGCATGGATTAGTAGAACAACTGACCTGCCCAAAAGGGACATAAGAACATAAGAGAAGCCAATGTTGAATCAGGCCAATGGCCCATCTAGTCCAACACTCTGTCACACAGCGGCCAAAATATACCAGGTGCCATCCGGAGGTCCAGCAGTGGGGCCAGGGCACCAGAAGCCCTCCCACTGCTGCCCCCTCCAGCACCAAGAATAGAGTGCATCACCTGCCCCAGACTGAGAGTTCCCATCCATACCCTGTGGCTAATAGCCACTGGTGGACTTCTGCTCCATATGTTTATCTAATTTCCTCTTGAAACTGTCCATGCTTGCAGCTGCCACGACCTCCTGTGGCAGTGAATTCCATATGTTAATCACTCTTTGGGTGAAGAAGTATTTCCTTTTATCTGTTTTAACCCGACTGCTCAGCAATTTCATAGAGTGCCCACGAGTTCTTGTATTGTGAGAAAGGGAGAAAAGTACTTCTTTCTCAACCTGCTCAATCCCATTCATAATCTTATAAACCTCGATCATGTCACCCCTCAGCCGTCGTTTCTCCAAGCTAAAGAGCCCCAAGCATTTTAACCTTTCTTCATAGGGAAGGTGTTCCAACCCTTTTATCATTCTAGTTGCCCTTCTCTGCACTTTTTCCAATGCTATAATATCCTTTTTGAGATGTGGTGACCAGAACTGTACACAGTATTCCAAATGAGGTCGCACCAATGATTTATACAGGGGCATGATGATACTGGCTGATTTGTTATCAATTCCCTTCCTAATAATCCCCAGCATAGCGTTGGCCTTCTTTATTGCAGCTACACATTGTGTAGACATTTTCAGCAAGTTATCCACTACGACTCCAAGATCTCTCTCTTGGTCAGTCTCTGCCAGATCAGACCCCATCAATGTGTATTTATATTTAGGATTTTTGGCTCCAATGTGCATCACTTTGCACTTGGCCACATTGAACCCCATTTGCCATGTTGACGCCCACTCACCCATCCTCAACAGATCCCTTTGGAGTGCCTCACAATCCTCCCTGGTTTTCACCACCCTGAACAACTTCGTGTCATCTGCAAATTTAGCCACATCACTGCTTACTCCCAATTCCAAATCGTTAATAAACAAGTTAAAAAGCATCGGACCGAGTACTGATCCCTGTGGTACCCCACTGCTTACCACCCTCCACTGAGAAAGTTTCCCATTTATACTCACTCTCTGTTTCCTACTTATAAGCCAGTTTTTGATCCACAAGAGGACTTGTCCTTTTATCCCATGACTATTGAGCTTACTTAGGAGCCTTTGATGAGGAACTGTATCAAAAGCTTTCCGGAAGTCAAGGTAAATAATATCTATTGCGTCCCCCTTGTCCACATGTTTGTTCACTCCCTCAAAAAACACTAACAGGTTAGTGAGACAAGATCTTCCTTTACAGAACCCATGCTGAGTCTGCCTCAATAGTTTTTGTTCATCAATGTGCCTACTAATTCTTTCCTTAATAACAGTTTCCACCAATTTACCCGGTATCGATGTCAGACTGACTGGCCTGTAATTTCCGGGATCTCCCCTGGAGCCCTTTTTAAAGATTGGAGTGACATTAGCTACCTTCCAGTCCTCAGGAATGGAGGCAGATTTTAAAGAAAGATTACATATTTTTGTCAGGAGATCCACAAGTTCACATTTGAGTTCTTTCAGAACTCTCGGATGAATGCCATCCGGGCCTGGTGATTTATTAGTTTTTAAATTGTCCATCAGTCGGAGGACTTCCTCTCTTGTCACCGCAATCTGATTCAGGTCTTTCAAACCCCCTCCCGAAATCGGTGCTTCTGGAGTGGGCAAACACTTCTCCTCTTCCACAGTGAAGACAGAGGCAAAAAATGCATTCAGCTTCTCAGCCATTTCCCTATCATCCTTCACTACTCCTTTTACTCCTTGGTCATCCAAGGGCCCCACTGCCTCCCTGGCTGGCTTCCTACTTCTAATGTATTTGAAGAAAGTTTTATTGTTGGTCTTTATGTTTTTTGCGATATGCTCCTCATATTCCCTTTTTGCTTGCCTGATCACAGACTTGCATTTTATTTGCCATAGTCTGTGTTCCCTTTTATCAACCTCACTAAGACTAGCTTTCCACCGCTTAAAGGAATCCTTCTTACCTTTTACAGCTTCCATTACTTTATTTGTTAACCATGCAGGCTTTTTTCTATACCTATTTGTACCTTTCCTAACCTGCGGTATATATTTTTTCTGAGCTTCTAGGATTGTCTTTTTAAATAGTCTCCAAGCTTCCCCAATGGTTTTGACCTTCTCCACTCTTCCTTTCAATTTCTTCCTCACATGTCCCCTCATACCAGAGAAGTTACCCCTTTTAAAGTTAAAAGTGGTTGCGTCAGTCTTTTTGGGCAACTCCCTATCTGTACAAATGTTAAACTCAATGACATTATGGTCACTGTTCCCAAGTGGTGCAATCACTTTTACATCTCTCACCAGGTCTTGGGTGTTACTTAGGACCAAATCCAGGATCGCCTCTCCCCTGGTAGGATCTGTGACCATCTGTTCCACAGCACAGTCATTGAGAGTGTCTAAGAACGCAATCTCTTTTTCCCGACTAGAACTCATATTGACCCAATCAATGTGTGGGTAGTTAAAGTCACCTATTACAACACAGTTATTTCGTCTATCCGCTATCTTTAATTCATTCATCATTTTATAATCCTCCTCTATCTTTTGATCTGGTGGGCGATAACAAACTCCCACTGTTAAGCCTCCTTTTGGACCCACTATTTCAACCCATAGCATTTCCAGAAGCGAATCCAATTCTCTTACCCTCTCAATCTTACTGGACGGTACACCCTCTCTGACATACAGAGCCACCCCACCTCCAACCCTTTCCCCCTATCCCTCCGATATAATTTATAACCAGGAATCACCGTATCCCACTGATTTTCCTCATCCCACCAAGTTTCTGAAATACCCACAATGTCTATTTCCCCCCCAACACCAAGCATTCCAACTCCCCGATTTTACCTCGGAGACTTCTAGCATTTGTGTATAAACACTTATAGTTTCCCATGTTTGTTAAGCCCACAGCCTTCCTCTTGCTGCCTCGAGACCTTGCCAGGCAGTTCCTATCATTAGCCACAGTCTCAGTGGACAATTGCAATCCATTTCCTTGTACAAAAGTAATAGCTACCCCTTCATCTCTTTGAGATGAGCCATCCCGAACCAGAGACTTTTCATCTCCTGTCGGCTTTCCCCCATTATTCAGTTTAAAAACTGCTCTGCCACCTTTTTGATTTTGAGCGCCAGCAGCCTGGTTCCTTCTCGGGACAAGTGGAGACCGTCCCTTTTGTACAGCTCCCTCTTGTCCCAAAAAGCATCCCAGTGCCTAACAAACTTGAACCCTTCCCCCTACACCACCGTCTCATCCACGCATTGAGACTCCTGATCTGTGCCTGTCTCTCCGGCCCTGCGCGTGGAACAGGTAGCACTTCCGAGAAGGCTACCTTGGAGGTCCTGGCCTTGAGTTTCCTGCCCAGCAGCCTAAATTTCTCCTCCAGGACCTCACGACTGCATTTCCCCACATCGTTGGTGCCGACGTGCACCACGACCACTGGCTCCTCCCCAGCACTATCTACCAGCCTATCTAAAACACGCGTAATGTCCGCTACCTTCGCACCAGGCAGGCAAGTCACCATACGGTCAGTACGCGGGTTCGCCACCCAGCTGTCTACCTGCCTAAGGATGGAATCACCAACTACCAAGAGCCCCCTCCCACCCTTCCCAGGGACGGTTCCTTGGTACGAAAGGATACCCGTTCACCAGCTGAAGAAGAGGTCCCTTCTGAGGGCACATTCCACTTATCCTCAGCATGGTGCCCCTTTTCCCCTTGACCCTCATGCTCCCTGGCAGCAGCCGGGCTGCCAGATCCAGAGTGGGACATATCTAACAAGTCCCCGAGAGTCTTCCCCGTGCACCTAACTGACTGTCCCTGCTTCTCCAGGTCAGCCACCTTGGCCTCAAGGGAGCAAACTCGCTCCCTGAGAACCAGGAGCTCCTTGCACCGAGCACACACCCAAGACTTCTGACCAGTGGGCAGATAGTCATACATGTGACACTCCATGCAAAACACTGGATAGCCCCCAACCCCCTGCTGGCATTCTGGCTTCATAATTGTTTTTAAACAAATACTTTTCTATAACCCACCTTTTAAAACACTTTGTATTTATATGGCTCCTGTTGTAGGAGTCTACTTACCTTACCTTACCAAGGAGCCAAGGTCCTGGCTTTCTGGCTCTTCCTGGGCTTCTTACAGACCCCCTAGGCCAAGAGCCACAGGCAAAGAGCCTCGCCCTTCGGCTCGTGCCAGAGGCTCGTGCCTCTTGCAAACTTCCTGCCTTAAATGGAATTGTCTCCCAGGAGAGGGCGTGGCCAGCAGCTACTCAAAATCACCCAAGGCACTTAATGACGGTCAAACAAAGCCCCTTTCACACCCCAACTCCAGCAGCCAGGAGTCTGCTATTCAATTTCACCCAAGCACTTAATTACAGGCAACAATGACCCTTTCACACCCTAACTCCAGCAGTCAGGAGTCTGTTACAACTCACCCACACACTCCCAAATACAGTCACTGACACAGTACCTTCTCAGCTAAAGCACCTCAGCTGAAAGTAAATAAATAAAAATACCACTCACCCCTCTGGCAGCTCAAACACCTAGCTCCTTCTCAGAGCTCAGCTGGGTCAGCTCTGCTTCTGGCAAACTTCCTGCCTTAAATGGAATTGTCTCCCAGGAGAGGGCGTGGCCAGCAGCTACTCAAAATCACCCAAGGCACTTAATGACGGTCAAACAAAGCCCCTTTCACACCCCAACTCCAGCAGCCAGGAGTCTGCTATTCAATTTCACCCAAGCACTTAATTACAGGCAACAATGACCCTTTCACACCCTAACTCCAGCAGTCAGGAGTCTGTTACAACTCACCCACACACTCCCAAATACAGTCACTGACACAGTACCTTCTCAGCTAAAGCACCTCAGCTGAAAGTAAATAAATAAAAATACCACTCACCCCTCTGGCAGCTCAAACACCTAGCTCCTTCTCAGAGCTCAGTACCTATGCACAGAACCCATATCAGCAAGTATGGCAGGATTAAATTAGGCCTCAAATGAGAAAAAGGTTTCCTTTCCTATTACAGGTTTTACATTAGGTTGTCAAATCTTGGCTTCTTGAAGTTGCTTTTCATGCACTACTCCCTGCTGGTGAAATTCTACACATCCCATGCTACCTGGAAAAAAACTATTTTTCTATGGCTGTGCTTTTGCATAAACAAAAGTCAGCCCTTCTGAAAGTATGCAATAATTTTAAACTTTGTTAGTCAACTTTCCAAACAAAGGTGCTGCTCAGAGTAGTGTGTAGTTGTGTGAAAATATAAAACAAATCCACATTGGAATGAGTCTTTTCATCAATGGACTTCTAACATTTCACATGTAACATATAGCATTTGTTCATGTATCCCCCTAAAAGGGGAGAAGGGTCCTACCAGTATTTTTACATGAAACATGTTGTGTGGAAGAGGGAAGTGGGATTTTCTGACTGGCTTGGCTTATTTTTAATATCAGAGACAAGCTGGATGAAAGGTACCAGGTGTAATGTAAGTAGAGAGGCAAGGTGGGAGAAAGGGGGGGTGTTGAGTCCCCTCCTCTGCCTACCTTTTTCCTGTAAACTCATGGCCACTCAATGAAATTGCTGGGTTAGAATGGATAAAAGGGAGTCCTTCTTCACCCAAAGAGTGATTAACACTTGGAATTCACTGCCACAGGAGGTGCAGCTACAAGCATGGATGGCTTCAAGAGGGAATTAGATAAGCATATAGAGCAGAGGTCCATCAGTGGCTATTAGCCACAAGGTATAGATAGGAACTCTCAATCTGGGCAAGTGATGCTCTGTATTCTTGGTGGGGGGGGCACTGGTGGCCCTCCTGAAGGCACCTGATATTTCTGGCCACTGTGTGACAATGTTGGACTGGATGGCCTGATCCAACATTGCTTTCTCTTATGTTCTTATGTAAAACTCACCCTTCAGGCAGGACCCTCTTCTCTTCCATCTCTCACATCCTCCAACTCCAGCTGACTTACATTCCCCCTCACACACACACTGGGTAAAAGTCACCCCATAATGTGGCCGAAGCTTCTAGGGAGAGTTCAGACTTGATTCGGTCTGGAGCCAACCGAAAAGAGGAAGACCCAGGATAAGGCGGCTTGACTCAAGGAAGGAATCGGGGCCGTCCAGATTGCAAGGCCGAACAAGGCTGTTAACAACGGGACGTTTCGGAGGACGCGAATCCGTACACTGGCGGCCCCTTAACACAGACACCCAGAGAACAAAAGGCGGCGGCTTCCAAGCCAGGACACAGCAGGGCGCCGAACTGAAAAGGACAGGAGAGAAAAGAGGAGAGAAAGAAACGGAGAACACAGTAAGACTAGATCAACTCTGTTTTTCCACACCGGAATGCCAGGGGAAAGCGCGAACGCAGTCCCCCACTACCACAAATTATGCAGTCGAGTTTCCCGCATTTGGGGAAATCGCAGGGGTCAGCACACCCGGAGTGCAATGGATGAGCCTCACCCTGGGAAAACCTCCTTCGTGATCAAGGTGTCTCCCCTGCCAGGTAAGTATGCTTTCCCAGCCCCCGGACGCAGCCCGCCACGGCCTCCGACTGCCCAGCAAGCCACGGCGACCCACCCCCGGCCGCCTCCCTCCACGTCGCCCATGCCCCACGACGCCGGGGCACGACGCCGGCGACCAAGAGCCAGCGGCCCGGGGCGATGGGGCCCCCAGCTCGGCGCGTTCCCCCCTGCGCCTCCATCCCCCACAATGCCCCGCCGCATCTCATCTGCATAGAGCCGCCCTCGCCGGAGCTGCGGCTCTTCCTGGCTTCTCTGCGCAGCCGCCGCCTCCTGGGAGCGGAGCGCGGGCGAGGAAGGAGTCGCCGGGGGTGGCTGCCTGCGGCGGAGGGAGTGGGCGGGGCTAGGAGCTGCAGCCCGCCTCGCCGGGTGGGGCAAGACCAGGGCCTCGGGTCTGGCGCTTTTTCTCTGGAGGGGCTGGGCCGGGGCCGCTTCTCTCCTCCTTCGCCCCCCCGCGTCGTCCCCCGACGGGCCTTCGCGATCACCGGCTGGCTGCTGCCGCCAGATCTAACCGGAGATGCTTGCTGGGGATCGAACCCGGGGACTTCTGCGTGCCAAGCAGATGCGCCTTCGTGATCACCGGCCGCTACCAGATCTGACGGGGAAGGCCCACGGGCCGGCCCTGCTCTTTCCGCTGCAGCCGCAGCACTAATGCTGGCGGAATTCCCTGCCACGAGGTGTAGGTGTAGGGCTAGCTTGGATGGGTTCCCCGGGCGAGGGAAGCACGCGTGTGAGGCGTGGGGTCCTCGCCGTCTCTGAGCAGCGGAGGGGGCTGAATAGGCAGCGGAGGCGGGCGGTATCCGGAGACCGCTTTCCTGGGTGACCGGACAGGTTTGGCCTCTGGGTGCTGGGGTTGGGGGCCTTCTCGGACTCGACGCTCTAGAAACAGGATCGCTGGCCCTGCTGGTCTCCAAGCCCTGGAGTCTTGTGAGCAAAAATTCTCCTCTGTGCGCTGTTGGCATTAAAGTTGTGAGCAAGCCATTTGGCTGGCTGCATACCTTAGTCTGCTCTGGAGCCCTCCTTCCTGAGCTAAGACAAAAATCTGTGAGCCAGAGGCTAAGAATCTGTGAGCTAGCTCACACTAACTCAGCTTAGAGGGAACACTGAGTTGAGCTCTCTGGTGTATACCGTTTTGGAGGGACCCCCCCCATTCCCTTGTGGGAGACAAAGGGACCTGGTGCACCTCCTCTTAAGGCTCTTCTTTGGCCTTAATAAACACACATGTGGCTCCCCTCTGATTTCTTATTTTAGGGACAATTATTATTATATGTGGTTTGTATTATGCTGCAGCCCTCCGCGATCTAACCATACACCTTGCTTACATGCTAAATGTCCGAAGTCCATTGGTGAAAAGCGAAACCAGAGGCTCTCATTCCAATGTGGATTTGTTTTACACCTCCCTGCAGCTACAGGTAACTTTGGGCAGCGCCTTTCTTTGGAAAGCTGGCTGACAAAGTTTTAAATTATTGCAAACTTTGGATGGACCGACTTTTGTTTATGCAACAGCAGAGCCATAGAAAAAGGGTTTGTTTTTCCTCGGGTAGCAAGGGACATACCTCTGTAGAGTTTCACCAGCCGGAAGTAGTGCACGAAAAGCCACTTCAAGGAACTTGCCGGAGAAAACTAAATAAATAAAATGAAAATAATAAAGAACGTGAATTAAAAGAACTAGAGTGCCAGGTGTTTTGTGCCACTGGACTCAAAACTTTGTTCTCCTGCTTCAGACCAACACGGCTACCCACCTGGAGCTATTTTGTGGCCCTTTCCCCATGAGACTATAGACCAGCTTTCTGTGTTGGCACTGAAATATTAAGTGTTACCTAATCTCATGCAAAGTTATGTGCGGATTAAAAATACAAAGTTTTGTGAGCTTTTCTCCCCATTGTAGTCAATGGACAGCCTGCAGCCATCCAAAGGGACCACTTTCATAAAGCTTCCCAATCCAGTCAAATGATGTGTTGGATGTAAGAGGTCTGGGTTCAGATTCCTCCTTTCAGTTTATCTGGTAAAGATAAACTGGAGGAGGAGGGAGAATCACATATGCTACCTCAAGGTCATTCAGAGAAAAGATAGAACAACAGTGCATAAGCAATACAACCATCTGAGCTTTAACAATCTAATGTAACACCTGCAGCGGGAAAAGAAACCTTTGTCTCACTTGAGGCCTAACTTAATCTTGACAGACTTGCTGATATGGCTTCCATGCCCAGGTTCTCCTCCCTTCTGGGCAGGTCTGATTTGTTACACTACTGATAATCCATACTTCAGTGACCTACAGACCCGACTACTGCAGCACACTGTATGTGGAGCTGCCCTTGAAGACCCCACATACACTGCGTTGCAGTAGTCAAGTTCTGCAGCTTCAGCTGGTACAGAATGGAGCAGCGTACTCAGACTGGTCCTGTTCACTTTGAACTTATCCCATCACACTTTCCCCATTATATTGGCTACCGGTGTGCCTCTGAGTTCAGTCTAGGTGCCAGCCCTTAAAAGCCCTTCCTGGCCTGAAATGATAAACGGTGCGTTGTGTCCATAGGAAACCATGTGCATCGTCACCCGGATATGATTCTTAGCTCAGCCTCGGAAATCAGGTGAACAGCTTTTCACAAATCTTACCAATGGGTTAGATTCAGTTTCAAAAAGCAAGGAAACGAGTTTTTAGCAAAGCCTGCTCTGTGAGGGAGCTTGAACTCTGCAGAGCCACAAAAGGTAGGAGAAGTCATGGGGGGGGGATGTTTCCCCTGCAAGAGCACAAAGGTGCCATTCCAGCCACTGTAGTTGTATAGATTTGTGAAAAGGGCAAGAAATAAAATTTAATCTGGGAAGCAGAGTTGATCTCTATGTGCTTCTGAAGTTTTACTGTCTCCTAGCTTTACGTCTTATTTCTAAACGGAGCTTTCTACAAAGCAGTTTACATTGTTCTCCCCTTCTCCACTTTAACATCTGTTAAGCTTTTGAAACCTTAGAGAATTTAGAAAAGAGCAAGAGTCCAGGAGCACCTCAGAGATTAACAAAACGGGTGGCAGGTAGGAGGTTCCGTGAGTCACGGCCCACTTCTTCAGAACTCCAGTGACTCCCAAGAGCGCCTCTCTCCTGGCTGCCACCAATTTGGTTAGACTTTAAGGCTCCTGAAGCCTTGCTCTTTTCTCCTGCTCCAGACAGACTTACATGACTACTCATCTTGCTCTTTCTTAGAGAATGTGGTGTAAAAAGGAACTGACAGAGAGGGTGGAGGGTCATCTCCCCCTGTGGCGTAGTGGTTAGATTGTATATTAAGGATCCGGGAGCTCCAGGTTGAAATAAATCCTCCCTGGGCTCTCATGCTTGCCTGAGGCTACTCCTCCTCTCTCTGCCTGACCCTCCTTCCAGGGTGGTTTTGAGGACAGGAAAACACTCTGAGCTCCAGGGAGGAAGGGCGGGATAAAAATATACTAGATAGATCAGCAGTCTCGAGGTTAATGGCAGCAACTTATAACAGATTGGCCAGGGAAATGTACATTGTAGAAGCGACAGAACTCATGGACTTGCCAACCTCCAGGTGGGGCATGGAGGGCCCCTGAAACTACAGCTGATCTCCAGAAGTTTTACTATCAATAACTATCAGAGATCAGTTCCCCGGGAGAAAATGGCTGTTGGGGTGTCAAACATAAGGTCTGGGGGCTGGAACGCCCTCATGCAGCCCGCGGAACAACTAGCGCAAGGGAGGGAAGGGGAGACTGCTGGGAGGGCGGAGCCACCGTGATCCTGGCAATATCAGGACAGAGCAAGCTCGTCTGCAGCAGTCAAGCAGTGTGCCCGGTGCTGCACCTCTGGCTCTCCAGTCTGCCTCTGTGGGTTTTTCTCTGCACCCCCTCCCAGCCCAGGGGGCCTTGCCGTGAGGACACACCAACTCGGAGTTTACAAGCTGCCGTAATTTATACAGTTTATCTCTCCAGTACTGGTATTACATTTAATGGCACACGTGGCCCTGCGGACAAAGTGACATTTGTCTCAGATCCGGCTGTCATAACAAATGAGTTTGACACCTCTGTTCTAACCCTAATGTAACCCTTACCTAATCCACCCGAACCAAACCCCAACCATACCCTAATCCAATCCCTAACCTGACCTTAACCCTTTAAATATCAGAGACAAGCTGGAAGAAAGGCACCAGGTGTCATGTAAAGTCGAGAGGCAAGGTGGGAGAAAGGTGTGGGGGGGGTCAAGTCCCCTCCTCCGCCCACCTTTTCCCTGTAAGAATCCCCCTTCACACAGCACCTTCTCTCTTCATCTCTCACATTTGTATTCCTTCCCCTGTGTCTCCAACTTCTCTTTTTCCTCCCTCAAGCCCACAAAAGCAAGGTGGCCAGTTGTGTGCAGAGAAATACCAGGAGATTTGGGGGGCAGTGCCCGGGGAAAGCAAGGTTTGGGGAGGGGAGGGGCTTTAATGGGGTACAAGGGCATACAGTCCACCTTCCAAAGCAGCCAATTTCTCCAGGGGAAGGGATCTTGGTCACCAGGAGATCAATTGTAACAGCGGGGAGAGCTCCAGGTGTCACCTTGAGGTTAGCAACCCTACACAAAAGCCTTGTTCTTCAAACCAGCTGACTTAATTCCCCCCCACCACCACCCACAGCCTAAGACACATCATGATGAGACAAACATACAATCCCCCCGTCATTTTAGCTTCTAATGAGAGTTCAGGCTTGAGATGGTTGAGAAGACCACGTCACAGGCAAAGACAATAATGCTGGGGAAAGTTGGAGGCAGCAGGAAAACAGAAAGACCCAAGATATGGCGGCTTGACTCAAGAAGGAAGCCGGGCAGTCCAGATTGCAAAACCCAAACAAGGCCGTTAACGACGGGCCGTTCTGGATGAGGCCAACACCTTGCCAACCCCTCAACACAGACACCCAGAGAACAAATGAAGGTGGTTTCAAAGGTCAGGAGGAAAAATGAAAAGCCGAAGCCAGGACACAGCACAGAACCGAATTGAAAAAGACACAAGAGAACAGAGACTACACGAAAAAAGGAAGAACCAGGGAAACTAAAACCGCTCCTCTTTCCTGGCTGCCACCAATTTGGCTAGACTTTAAGGCGCTCTGGAAGCCTTGCTCTTTTCTACTGTTCTGGACAGACAGACTAACATGGCTACTCATCTTGTTCTTTCTTAGAGAATGTGGTGTAAAAAGGAACTGACAGAGAGGGTGGAGGGTCATCTCCCCTGTGGCGTAGTGGTTAGATTGTATATTAAGGATCAGGGAGCTCCAAGCTGAAATAAATCCCCACGTGGCTCTAATGTTTGCCTGAGGCTACTCCTCCTCTCTCTGCCTGACCCTCCTTCCAGGGTGGTTTTGAGGACAGGAAAACACTCTGAGCTCCAGGGAGGAAGGGCGGGATAAAAATATACTAGAGGGATCAGCGGTCTAGAGGTTAATGGCAGCAACTTATAACAGAGAGGCCAGAGAAATGTACATTGTAGAAGCGACAGAACTCATAGGCTTGCCGACCGCCAGGTGGGGCGTGGAGGGCCCCTGAAATTACAGCTAATCTCCAGAAGTTTTACTATCAATAACTAGCAGAGATCAGTTCCCTGGAAGAAAATGGCTGTTGGGGTGTCAAACATAAGGTCTGGGGGCTGGAACGCTCTCATGCAGCCCGCAGAGCAACTAGCGCAAGGGAGGGAAGGGGAGACTGCTGGGGGGGAGAGGGCGGAGCCACTGTGGTCCTGGCTTTATCAGGACAGAGCAAGCTCGTCTGCAGCAGTCAAGCAGTGTGCCCGGTGCTGCACCACTGGCTCTCCAGTCTGCCCCTGTGGGTTTTTCTCTGCACCCCCCTCCCAGCCCAGGGGGCCTTGCCCTGAGGACGCACCAACTCGGAGTTTACAAGCTGCCATCATTTATACAGTTTATCTCTCCAGTACTGGTATTACATTTTATGGCACACGTGCTCCTGGACAAAGTGACATTTGTCTCAGATCCCGCCCTCATACCAAATGAGTTTGACACCTCTGCTCTAACCCTAATGTAACCCTTACCTAATCCACCAGAACCAAACCCTAATCCAATCCCTAACCTGACCATAACCCTTTAAATATCAGAGACAAGCTGGAAGAAAGGCACCAAGTCGAGAGGCAAGGTGGGAGAAAGGTGTGTGGGGGGGGTCAAGTCCCGTCCTCCGCCCACCTATTCCCTGTAAGAATCCCCCTTCACGCACACCACCCTCTCTCTTCATCTCTCACATTAGTATTCCCTCTGCTGTGCCTCCGACTTCTCTCCCCCCCCCCGACCATGAAAGACTCAAGGAAGGAAGGGGGCCCCCACGTGTTCGCAAGCCCGGAACAAGGTTGTTAACGACCGGCCATTATGGATGAAGCGAATAGGTCGGGTGGTGGCACCTTGCCAGCCCCTCAACACAGACACCCAGAGAACAAAAGAAGGTTTCCAGGGTCAGGAGGAAAAAAGAAAAGACAAAGCACAGAACGGAACTAACAAGGCCACATGAGAAAGAACAATAAGCACAACCAAGAAATTAAAATCAGCTCTGTCTTTCTGCACCAGGACGCCAGGGGAAAGCGCGAACGCAGTCCCCCACTACCACAAATTATGCAGTCGAGTTTCCCGCATTTGGGGAAATCGCAGGGGTCAGCACACCCGGAGTGCAATGGATGAGCCTCACCCTGGGAAAACCTCCTTCGTGATCAAGGTGTCTCCCCTGCCAGGTAAGTATGCTTTCCCAGCCCCCGGACGCAGCCCGCCACCGCCTCCCACAGCTCTGCAAGCCACGGCGACCCACCCCCGGCCGCCTCCTTCCACGTTGTCCGCGCCCCAGGACAGTGAGGGACAACGCCGGCGGCCAAGAGCGAGCAAACAGGGGGCGATGCGGCCCCCAGCTCGGCGCGTTCCCCCTGCGTCTCCATCCCCCACAATGCCCCGCTGCATCTCATCTGCATACAGCCGGCCCGCCAGATCTGCGGCTCCTCCCGCTTCTCTGGGCGCTCCGGGAGGGCGAGGAAGGAGTCGCAGGAGTTGGCTCTGGTGAAGGGGGGGGGGCTCGGAGATGCAGCCCCCTTCCCTGAGCAGCGCACGGAGGCTGACTAGGCAGAAGCGGGGCGGTATCCCTGTAAGGAGGGTCAGGCAGAGAGAGAAGGACGGAGTAGCCCAAGCAAGCATTGGCTCTCAATGGGGATTTATTCCAGCTTGGATCTCCCAGATCCTTAATATATAATCTAACCAGGGGGTGGCCAAACTGCAGCAGCGTGGGAACTGCATGCGGCTCTTTCACACACAGTCTAACTTCATGTTAATAAGAAGCAAATTTGCCTGTTTTTGAGTAAAAATGTGTGTGTGAGATTTGTTCTTGGGGCTCTCAGACATCTGCCGTTTATTCTGTGTGGCTGTTACCTTAAGCAAGTCCGGCCACCCCCGATCTAACCACTAGGCCACACAGGGAAAGGACTCTCCACCCTCTCTGCCAGTTCCTTTTTACACTACATG
>JAPDNY010000454.1:0-38824 GCA_029375565.1 Gekko gecko
CGGCCGCCATCCCGGCGCTCAGAGGAGCCGGGAAACCTTTCTCGCCCCACCCCTCCCGCGCCGGGCGCCCGCGACGCCAAGGGCCAGCACTCTTCCCGCGAGACTTCTGAGGACTGCGGAGCCAGAATGACCTCTCGCGGCTGACGTCCGAACTCGCCGTTCGGACGTCAGCCGCGAGGTTTACTCCTGCAAGGAGTCCCCGGCCGCCATCCCGGCGCTCAGAGGAGCCGGGAAACCTTTCTCGCCCCACCCCTCCCGCGCCGGGCGCCCGCGACGCCAGGGGCCAGCACTCTTCCCGCGAGACTTCTGAGGACTGCGGAGCCAGAATGACCTCTCGCGGCTGACGTCCGAGACGTCGCCGTTCGGACGTCAGCCGCGAGAGGTTTACTTTCCTGCAAGGAGTCCCCGGCCGCCATCCCGGCGCTCAGAGGAGCCGGGAAACCTTTCTCGCCCCACCCCTCCCGCGCCGGGCGCCCGCGACGCCAAGGGCCAGCACTCTTCCCGCGAGACTTCTGAGGACTGCGGAGCCAGAATGACCTCTCGCGGCTGACGTCCGAACGGCGTCGCCGTTCGGACGTCAGCCGCGGAGGTTTACTTTCCTGCAAAGAGTCCCCGGCCGCCATCCCGGCGCTCAGAGGAGCCGGGAAACCTTTCTCGCCCCACCCCTCCCGCGCCGGGCGCCCGCGACGCCAGGGGCCAGCACTCTTCCCGCGAGACTTCTGAGGACTGCGGAGCCAGAATGACCTCTCGCGGCTGACGTCCGAACGGCGTCGCCGTTCGGACGTCAGCCGCGGAGGTTACTCCTGCAAGGAGTCCCCGGCCGCCATCCCGGCGCTCAGAGGAGCCGGGAAACCTTTCTCGCCCCACCCCTCCCGCGCCGGGCGCCCGCGACGCCAAGGGCCAGCACTCTTCCCGCGAGACTTCTGAGGACTGCGGAGCCAGAATGACCTCTCGCGGCTGACGTCCGAACTCGCCGTTCGGACGTCAGCCGCGAGGGTTTACTTCCTGCAAGGAGTCCCCGGCCGCCATCCCGGCGCTCAGAGGAGCCGGGAAACCTTTCTCGCCCCACCCCTCCCGCGCCGGGCGCCCGCGACGCCAAGGGCCAGCACTCTTCCCGCGAGACTTCTGAGGACTGCGGAGCCAGAATGACCTCTCGCGGCTGACGTCCGAACCGTCGCCGTTCGGACGTCAGCCGCGAGAGGTTTACTTTCCTGCAAGGAGTCCCCGGCCGCCATCCCGGCGCTCAGAGGAGCCGGGAAACCTTTCTCGCCCCACCCCTCCCGCGCCGGGCGCCCGCGACGCCAAGGGCCAGCACTCTTCCCGCGAGACTTCTGAGGACTGCGGAGCCAGAATGACCTCTCGCGGCTGACGTCCGAACGGCGTCGCCGTTCGGACGTCAGCCGCGGAGGTTTACTTTCCTGCAAAGAGTCCCCGGCCGCCATCCCGGCGCTCAGAGGAGCCGGGAAACCTTTCTCGCCCCACCCCTCCCGCGCCGGGCGCCCGCGACGCCAGGGGCCAGCACTCTTCCCGCGAGACTTCTGAGGACTGCGGAGCCAGAATGACCTCTCGCGGCTGACGTCCGAACGGCGTCGCCGTTCGGACGTCAGCCGCGAGAGGTTTACTTTCCTGCAAGGAGTCCCCGGCCGCCATCCCGGCGCTCAGAGGAGCCGGGAAACCTTTCTCGCCCCACCCCTCCCGCGCCGGGCGCCCGCGACGCCAAGGGCCAGCACTCTTCCCGCGAGACTTCTGAGGACTGCGGAGCCAGAATGACCTCTCGCGGCTGACGTCCGAACGGCGTCGCCGTTCGGACGTCAGCCGCGAGAGGTTTACTTTCCTGCAAAGAGTCCCCGGCCGCCATCCCGGCGCTCAGAGGAGCCGGGAAACCTTTCTCGCCCCACCCCTCCCGCGCCGGGCGCCCGCGCCGCCAAGGGCCAGCACTCTTCCCGCGAGACTTCTGAGGACTGCGGGGCCAGAATGACCTCTCGCGGCTGACGTCCGAACGGCGTCGCCGTTCGGACGTCAGCCGCGGAGGTTTACTTTCCTGCAAAGAGTCCCCGGCCGCCATCCCGGCGCTCAGAGGAGCCGGGAAACCTTTCTCGCCCCACCCCTCCCGCGCCGGGCGCCCGCGACGCCAGGGGCCAGCACTCTTCCCGCGAGACTTCTGAGGACTGCGGAGCCAGAATGACCTCTCGCGGCTGACGTCCGAACCGTCGCCGTTCGGACGTCAGCCGCGAGAGGTTACTTTCCTGCAAGGAGTCCCCGGCCGCCATCCCGGCGCTCAGAGGAGCCGGGAAACCTTTCTCGCCCCACCCCTCCCGCGCCGGGCGCCCGCGACGCCAAGGGCCAGCACTCTTCCCGCGAGACTTCTGAGGACTGCGGAGCCAGAATGACCTCTCGCGGCTGACGTCCGAACCGTCGCCGTTCGGACGTCAGCCGCGAGAGGTTTACTTTCCTGCAAGGAGTCCCCGGCCGCCATCCCGGCGCTCAGAGGAGCCGGGAAACCTTTCTCGCCCCACCCCTCCCGCGCCGGGCGCCCGCGACGCCAAGGGCCAGCACTCTTCCCGCGAGACTTCTGAGGACTGCGGAGCCAGAATGACCTCTCGCGGCTGACGTCCGAACGGCGTCGCCGTTCGGACGTCAGCCGCGAGAGGTTTACTTTCCTGCAAAGAGTCCCCGGCCGCCATCCCGGCGCTCAGAGGAGCCGGGAAACCTTTCTCGCCCCACCCCTCCCGCGCCGGGCGCCCGCGACGCCAAGGGCCAGCACTCTTCCCGCGAGACTTCTGAGGACTGCGGAGCCAGAATGACCTCTCGCGGCTGACGTCCGAACGGCGTCGCCGTTCGGACGTCAGCCGCGAGGGTTTACTTTCCTGCAAAGAGTCCCCGGCCGCCATCCCGGCGCTCAGAGGAGCCGGGAAACCTTTCTCGCCCCACCCCTCCCGCGCCGGGCGCCCGCGACGCCAAGGGCCAGCACTCTTCCCGCGAGACTTCTGAGGACTGCGGAGCCAGAATGACCTCTCGCGGCTGACGTCCGAACGGCGTCGCCGTTCGGACGTCAGCCGCGGAGGTTTACTTTCCTGCAAAGAGTCCCCGGCCGCCATCCCGGCGCTCAGAGGAGCCGGGAAACCTTTCTCGCCCCACCCCTCCCGCGCCGGGCGCCCGCGACGCCAAGGGCCAGCACTCTTCCCGCGAGACTTCTGAGGACTGCGGAGCCAGAATGACCTCTCGCGGCTGACGTCCGAACGGCGTCAGCCGCGAGGGTTTACTTTCCTGCAAGGAGTCCCCGGCCGCCATCCCGGCGCTCAGAGGAGCCGGGAAACCTTTCTCGCCCCACCCCTCCCGCGCCGGGCGCCCGCGACGCCAAGGGCCAGCACTCTTCCCGCGAGACTTCTGAGGACTGCGGAGCCAGAATGACCTCTCGCGGCTGACGTCCGAACTCGCCGTTCGGACGTCAGCCGCGAGAGGTTTACTTTCCTGCAAAGAGTCCCCGGCCGCCATCCCGGCGCTCAGAGGAGCCGGGAAACCTTTCTCGCCCCACCCCTCCCGCGCCGGGCGCCCGCGACGCCAAGGGCCAGCACTCTTCCCGCGAGACTTCTGAGGACTGCGGAGCCAGAATGACCTCTCGCGGCTGACGTCCGAACGGCGTCGCCGTTCGGACGTCAGCCGCGGAGGTTTACTTTCCTGCAAAGAGTCCCCGGCCGCCATCCCGGCGCTCAGAGGAGCCGGGAAACCTTTCTCGCCCCACCCCTCCCGCGCCGGGCGCCCGCGACGCCAAGGGCCAGCACTCTTCCCGCGAGACTTCTGAGGACTGCGGAGCCAGAATGACCTCTCGCGGCTGACGTCCGAACGGCGTCGCCGTTCGGACGTCAGCCGCGAGAGGTTTACTTTCCTGCAAAGAGTCCCCGGCCGCCATCCCGGCGCTCAGAGGAGCCGGGAAACCTTTCTCGCCCCACCCCTCCCGCGCCGGGCGCCCGCGACGCCAAGGGCCAGCACTCTTCCCGCGAGACTTCTGAGGACTGCGGAGCCAGAATGACCTCTCGCGGCTGACGTCCGAACGGCGTCGCCGTTCGGACGTCAGCCGCGAGAGGTTTACTTTCCTGCAAAGAGTCCCCGGCCGCCATCCCGGCGCTCAGAGGAGCCGGGAAACCTTTCTCGCCCCACCCCTCCCGCGCCGGGCGCCCGCGACGCCAAGGGCCAGCACTCTTCCCGCGAGACTTCTGAGGACTGCGGAGCCAGAATGACCTCTCGCGGCTGACGTCCGAACGGCGTCGCCGTTCGGACGTCAGCCGCGAGAGGTTTACTTTCCTGCAAAGAGTCCCCGGCCGCCATCCCGGCGCTCAGAGGAGCCGGGAAACCTTTCTCGCCCCACCCCTCCCGCGCCGGGCGCCCGCGACGCCAAGGGCCAGCACTCTTCCCGCGAGACTTCTGAGGACTGCGGAGCCAGAATGACCTCTCGCGGCTGACGTCCGAACGGCGTCGCCGTTCGGACGTCAGCCGCGAGAGGTTTACTTTCCTGCAAAGAGTCCCCGGCCGCCATCCCGGCGCTCAGAGGAGCCGGGAAACCTTTCTCGCCCCACCCCTCCCGCGCCGGGCGCCCGCGACGCCAAGGGCCAGCACTCTTCCCGCGAGACTTCTGAGGACTGCGGAGCCAGAATGACCTCTCGCGGCTGACGTCCGAACGGCGTCGCCGTTCGGACGTCAGCCGCGAGAGGTTTACTTTCCTGCAAAGAGTCCCCGGCCGCCATCCCGGCGCTCAGAGGAGCCGGGAAACCTTTCTCGCCCCACCCCTCCCGCGCCGGGCGCCCGCGACGCCAAGGGCCAGCACTCTTCCCGCGAGACTTCTGAGGACTGCGGAGCCAGAATGACCTCTCGCGGCTGACGTCCGAACGGCGTCGCCGTTCGGACGTCAGCCGCGAGAGGTTTACTTTCCTGCAAAGAGTCCCCGGCCGCCATCCCGGCGCTCAGAGGAGCCGGGAAACCTTTCTCGCCCCACCCCTCCCGCGCCGGGCGCCCGCGACGCCAAGGGCCAGCACTCTTCCCGCGAGACTTCTGAGGACTGCGGAGCCAGAATGACCTCTCGCGGCTGACGTCCGAACGGCGTCGCCGTTCGGACGTCAGCCGCGAGAGGTTTACTTTCCTGCAAAGAGTCCCCGGCCGCCATCCCGGCGCTCAGAGGAGCCGGGAAACCTTTCTCGCCCCACCCCTCCCGCGCCGGGCGCCCGCGACGCCAAGGGCCAGCACTCTTCCCGCGAGACTTCTGAGGACTGCGGAGCCAGAATGACCTCTCGCGGCTGACGTCCGAAGCGTCGCCGTTCGGACGTCAGCCGCGGAGGTTTACTTCCTGCAAAGAGTCCCCGGCCGCCATCCCGGCGCTCAGAGGAGCCGGGAAACCTTTCTCGCCCCACCCCTCCCGCGCCGGGCGCCCGCGACGCCAAGGGCCAGCACTCTTCCCGCGAGACTTCTGAGGACTGCGGAGCCAGAATGACCTCTCGCGGCTGACGTCCGAACGGCGTCGCCGTTCGGACGTCAGCCGCGAGAGGTTTACTTTCCTGCAAAGAGTCCCCGGCCGCCATCCCGGCGCTCAGAGGAGCCGGGAAACCTTTCTCGCCCCACCCCTCCCGCGCCGGGCGCCCGCGACGCCAAGGGCCAGCACTCTTCCCGCGAGACTTCTGAGGACTGCGGAGCCAGAATGACCTCTCGCGGCTGACGTCCGAACGGCGTCGCCGTTCGGACGTCAGCCGCGAGAGGTTTACTTTCCTGCAAAGAGTCCCCGGCCGCCATCCCGGCGCTCAGAGGAGCCGGGAAACCTTTCTCGCCCCACCCCTCCCGCGCCGGGCGCCCGCGACGCCAAGGGCCAGCACTCTTCCCGCGAGACTTCTGAGGACTGCGGAGCCAGAATGACCTCTCGCGGCTGACGTCCGAACGGCGTCGCCGTTCGGACGTCAGCCGCGGGGTTTACTTTCCTGCAAGGAGTCCCCGGCCGCCATCCCGGCGCTCAGAGGAGCCGGGAAACCTTTCTCGCCCCACCCCTCCCGCGCCGGGCGCCCGCGACGCCAAGGGCCAGCACTCTTCCCGCGAGACTTCTGAGGACTGCGGAGCCAGAATGACCTCTCGCGGCTGACGTCCGACCGCCGCGAGCGGTTTACTTTCCTGCAAAGAGTCCCCGGCCGCCATCCCGGCGCTCAGAGGAGCCGGGAAACCTTTCTCGCCCCACCCCTCCCGCGCCGGGCGCCCGCGACGCCAAGGGCCAGCACTCTTCCCGCGAGACTTCTGAGGACTGCGGAGCCAGAATGACCTCTCGCGGCTGACGTCAGCCGCGAGTTTACTTTCCTGCAAGGAGTCCCCGGCCGCCATCCCGGCGCTCAGAGGAGCCGGGAAACCTTTCTCGCCCCACCCCTCCCGCGCCGGGCGCCCGCGACGCCAAGGGCCAGCACTCTTCCCGCGAGACTTCTGAGGACTGCGGAGCCAGAATGACCTCTCGCGGCTGACGTCCGAGGCTCGCCGTTCGGACGTCAGCCGGAGGTCTCCTGCAAGGAGTCCCCGGCCGCCATCCCGGCGCTCAGAGGAGCCGGGAAACCTTTCTCGCCCCACCCCTCCCGCGCCGGGCGCCCGCGACGCCAGGGGCCAGCACTCTTCCCGCGAGACTTCTGAGGACTGCGGAGCCAGAATGACCTCTCGCGGCTGACGTCCGAACGTCGCCGTTCGGACGTCAGCCGCGAGGGTTACTTTCCTGCAAAGAGTCCCCGGCCGCCATCCCGGCGCTCAGAGGAGCCGGGAAACCTTTCTCGCCCCACCCCTCCCGCGCCGGGCGCCCGCGACGCCAGGGGCCAGCACTCTTCCCGCGAGACTTCTGAGGACTGCGGAGCCAGAATGACCTCTCGCGGCTGACGTCCGAGCCGCGAGGGTTTACTTTCCTGCAAGGAGTCCCCGGCCGCCATCCCGGCGCTCAGAGGAGCCGGGAAACCTTTCTCGCCCCACCCCTCCCGCGCCGGGCGCCCGCGACGCCAAGGGCCAGCACTCTTCCCGCGAGACTTCTGAGGACTGCGGAGCCAGAATGACCTCTCGCGGCTGACGTCCGAACTCGCCGTTCGGACGTCAGCCGCGGAGGTTACTTTCCTGCAAGGAGTCCCCGGCCGCCATCCCGGCGCTCAGAGGAGCCGGGAAACCTTTCTCGCCCCACCCCTCCCGCGCCGGGCGCCCGCGACGCCAAGGGCCAGCACTCTTCCCGCGAGACTTCTGAGGACTGCGGAGCCAGAATGACCTCTCGCGGCTGACGTCCGAACGGCGTCGCCGTTCGGACGTCAGCCGCGGAGGTTTACTTTCCTGCAAAGAGTCCCCGGCCGCCATCCCGGCGCTCAGAGGAGCCGGGAAACCTTTCTCGCCCCACCCCTCCCGCGCCGGGCGCCCGCGACGCCAAGGGCCAGCACTCTTCCCGCGAGACTTCTGAGGACTGCGGAGCCAGAATGACCTCTCGCGGCTGACGTCAGGCGAGGTTTACTTTCCTGCAAGGAGTCCCCGGCCGCCATCCCGGCGCTCAGAGGAGCCGGGAAACCTTTCTCGCCCCACCCCTCCCGCGCCGGGCGCCCGCGACGCCAAGGGCCAGCACTCTTCCCGCGAGACTTCTGAGGACTGCGGAGCCAGAATGACCTCTCGCGGCTGACGTCCGAGCTCGCCTTCGGACGTCAGCGGTTTACTTTCCTGCAAGGAGTCCCCGGCCGCCATCCCGGCGCTCAGAGGAGCCGGGAAACCTTTCTCGCCCCACCCCTCCCGCGCCGGGCGCCCGCGACGCCAAGGGCCAGCACTCTTCCCGCGAGACTTCTGAGGACTGCGGAGCCAGAATGACCTCTCGCGGCTGACGTCCGAACTCGCCGTTCGGACGTCAGCCGCGAGAGGTTACTTCCTGCAAGGAGTCCCGGCCGCCATCCCGGCGCTCAGAGGAGCCGGGAAACCTTTCTCGCCCCACCCCTCCCGCGCCGGGCGCCCGCGACGCCAAGGGCCAGCACTCTTCCCGCGAGACTTCTGAGGACTGCGGAGCCAGAATGACCTCTCGCGGCTGACGTCCGAACGGCGTCGCCGTTCGGACGTCAGCCGCGAGGTTACTTTCCTGCAAAGAGTCCCCGGCCGCCATCCCGGCGCTCAGAGGAGCCGGGAAACCTTTCTCGCCCCACCCCTCCCGCGCCGGGCGCCCGCGACGCCAAGGGCCAGCACTCTTCCCGCGAGACTTCTGAGGACTGCGGAGCCAGAATGACCTCTCGCGGCTGACGTCCGAACGGCGTCGCCGTTCGGACGTCAGCCGCGAGAGGTTTACTTTCCTGCAAAGAGTCCCCGGCCGCCATCCCGGCGCTCAGAGGAGCCGGGAAACCTTTCTCGCCCCACCCCTCCCGCGCCGGGCGCCCGCGACGCCAGGGGCCAGCACTCTTCCCGCGAGACTTCTGAGGACTGCGGAGCCAGAATGACCTCTCGCGGCTGACGTCCGAACGGCGTCGCCGTTCGGACGTCAGCCGCGAGGGTTTACTTTCCTGCAAAGAGTCCCCGGCCGCCATCCCGGCGCTCAGAGGAGCCGGGAAACCTTTCTCGCCCCACCCCTCCCGCGCCGGGCGCCCGCGACGCCAAGGGCCAGCACTCTTCCCGCGAGACTTCTGAGGACTGCGGAGCCAGAATGACCTCTCGCGGCTGACGTCCGAACGGCGTCGCCGTTCGGACGTCAGCCGCGAGAGGTTTACTTTCCTGCAAAGAGTCCCCGGCCGCCATCCCGGCGCTCAGAGGAGCCGGGAAACCTTTCTCGCCCCACCCCTCCCGCGCCGGGCGCCCGCGACGCCAAGGGCCAGCACTCTTCCCGCGAGACTTCTGAGGACTGCGGAGCCAGAATGACCTCTCGCGGCTGACGTCCGAACGCGCTTCGGACGTCAGCGCGAGTTTACTTTCCTGCAAGGAGTCCCCGGCCGCCATCCCGGCGCTCAGAGGAGCCGGGAAACCTTTCTCGCCCCACCCCTCCCGCGCCGGGCGCCCGCGACGCCAAGGGCCAGCACTCTTCCCGCGAGACTTCTGAGGACTGCGGAGCCAGAATGACCTCTCGCGGCTGACGTCCGAACGGCGTCGCCGTTCGGACGTCAGCCGCGAGAGGTTTACTTTCCTGCAAAGAGTCCCCGGCCGCCATCCCGGCGCTCAGAGGAGCCGGGAAACCTTTCTCGCCCCACCCCTCCCGCGCCGGGCGCCCGCGACGCCAAGGGCCAGCACTCTTCCCGCGAGACTTCTGAGGACTGCGGAGCCAGAATGACCTCTCGCGGCTGACGTCGAGCGTTTACTTTCCTGCAAGGAGTCCCCGGCCGCCATCCCGGCGCTCAGAGGAGCCGGGAAACCTTTCTCGCCCCACCCCTCCCGCGCCGGGCGCCCGCGACGCCAAGGGCCAGCACTCTTCCCGCGAGACTTCTGAGGACTGCGGAGCCAGAATGACCTCTCGCGGCTGACGTCGAGCCGCGAGGGTTTACTTTCCTGCAAGGAGTCCCCGGCCGCCATCCCGGCGCTCAGAGGAGCCGGGAAACCTTTCTCGCCCCACCCCTCCCGCGCCGGGCGCCCGCGACGCCAAGGGCCAGCACTCTTCCCGCGAGACTTCTGAGGACTGCGGAGCCAGAATGACCTCTCGCGGCTGACGTCCGAACTCGCCTTTCGGACGTCAGCCGCGAGAGGTTTACTTTCCTGCAAGGAGTCCCCGGCCGCCATCCCGGCGCTCAGAGGAGCCGGGAAACCTTTCTCGCCCCACCCCTCCCGCGCCGGGCGCCCGCGACGCCAAGGGCCAGCACTCTTCCCGCGAGACTTCTGAGGACTGCGGAGCCAGAATGACCTCTCGCGGCTGACGTCCGAACGGCGAGAGGTTTACTTTCCTGCAAAGAGTCCCCGGCCGCCATCCCGGCGCTCAGAGGAGCCGGGAAACCTTTCTCGCCCCACCCCTCCCGCGCCGGGCGCCCGCGACGCCAAGGGCCAGCACTCTTCCCGCGAGACTTCTGAGGACTGCGGAGCCAGAATGACCTCTCGCGGCTGACGAGGTTTACTTTCCTGCAAGGAGTCCCCGGCCGCCATCCCGGCGCTCAGAGGAGCCGGGAAACCTTTCTCGCCCCACCCCTCCCGCGCCGGGCGCCCGCGACGCCAAGGGCCAGCACTCTTCCCGCGAGACTTCTGAGGACTGCGGAGCCAGAATGACCTCTCGCGGCTGACGTCGAGCCGCCGGGGTTTACTTTCCTGCAAGGAGTCCCCGGCCGCCATCCCGGCGCTCAGAGGAGCCGGGAAACCTTTCTCGCCCCACCCCTCCCGCGCCGGGCGCCCGCGACGCCAAGGGCCAGCACTCTTCCCGCGAGACTTCTGAGGACTGCGGAGCCAGAATGACCTCTCGCGGCTGACGTCCGAACGGTCGCCGTTCGGACGTCAGCCGCGAGAGGTTTACTTTCCTGCAAAGAGTCCCCGGCCGCCATCCCGGCGCTCAGAGGAGCCGGGAAACCTTTCTCGCCCCACCCCTCCCGCGCCGGGCGCCCGCGACGCCAAGGGCCAGCACTCTTCCCGCGAGACTTCTGAGGACTGCGGAGCCAGAATGACCTCTCGCGGCTGACGTCCGAACTCGCCGTTCGGACGTCAGCCGCGAAGGTTTTCCTGCAAGGAGTCCCCGGCCGCCATCCCGGCGCTCAGAGGAGCCGGGAAACCTTTCTCGCCCCACCCCTCCCGCGCCGGGCGCCCGCGACGCCAAGGGCCAGCACTCTTCCCGCGAGACTTCTGAGGACTGCGGAGCCAGAATGACCTCTCGCGGCTGACGTCCGAACGGCGTCGCCGTTCGGACGTCAGCCGCGAGAGGTTTACTTTCCTGCAAAGAGTCCCCGGCCGCCATCCCGGCGCTCAGAGGAGCCGGGAAACCTTTCTCGCCCCACCCCTCCCGCGCCGGGCGCCCGCGACGCCAAGGGCCAGCACTCTTCCCGCGAGACTTCTGAGGACTGCGGAGCCAGAATGACCTCTCGCGGCTGACGTCCGACGCGTCGCCGTTCGGACGTCAGCCGCGAGGGTTACTTTCCTGCAAGGAGTCCCCGGCCGCCATCCCGGCGCTCAGAGGAGCCGGGAAACCTTTCTCGCCCCACCCCTCCCGCGCCGGGCGCCCGCGACGCCAAGGGCCAGCACTCTTCCCGCGAGACTTCTGAGGACTGCGGAGCCAGAATGACCTCTCGCGGCTGACGTCCGAACGGCGTCGCCGTTCGGACGTCAGCCGCGAGAGGTTTACTTTCCTGCAAGGAGTCCCCGGCCGCCATCCCGGCGCTCAGAGGAGCCGGGAAACCTTTCTCGCCCCACCCCTCCCGCGCCGGGCGCCCGCGACGCCAAGGGCCAGCACTCTTCCCGCGAGACTTCTGAGGACTGCGGAGCCAGAATGACCTCTCGCGGCTGACGTCCGAACGTCGCGTCGGACGTCTACTTTCCTGCAAGGAGTCCCCGGCCGCCATCCCGGCGCTCAGAGGAGCCGGGAAACCTTTCTCGCCCCACCCCTCCCGCGCCGGGCGCCCGCGACGCCAAGGGCCAGCACTCTTCCCGCGAGACTTCTGAGGACTGCGGAGCCAGAATGACCTCTCGCGGCTGACGTCCGAACTCGCCGTTCGGACGTCAGCCGCGGAGGTTTACTTTCCTGCAAGGAGTCCCCGGCCGCCATCCCGGCGCTCAGAGGAGCCGGGAAACCTTTCTCGCCCCACCCCTCCCGCGCCGGGCGCCCGCGACGCCAAGGGCCAGCACTCTTCCCGCGAGACTTCTGAGGACTGCGGAGCCAGAATGACCTCTCGCGGCTGACGTCCGAACTCGCCTTTCGGACGTCAGCCGCGAGAGGTTTACTTTCCTGCAAGGAGTCCCCGGCCGCCATCCCGGCGCTCAGAGGAGCCGGGAAACCTTTCTCGCCCCACCCCTCCCGCGCCGGGCGCCCGCGACGCCAAGGGCCAGCACTCTTCCCGCGAGACTTCTGAGGACTGCGGAGCCAGAATGACCTCTCGCGGCTGACGTCCGAACTCGCCTTTCGGACGTCAGCCGCGAGAGGTTTACTTTCCTGCAAAGAGTCCCCGGCCGCCATCCCGGCGCTCAGAGGAGCCGGGAAACCTTTCTCGCCCCACCCCTCCCGCGCCGGGCGCCCGCGACGCCGAGGGCCAGCACTCTTCCCGCGAGACTTCTGAGGACTGCGGAGCCAGAATGACCTCTCGCGGCTGACGTCCGAACTCGCCGTTCGGACGTCAGCCGCGAGAGGTTTACTTTCCTGCAAAGAGTCCCCGGCCGCCATCCCGGCGCTCAGAGGAGCCGGGAAACCTTTCTCGCCCCACCCCTCCCGCGCCGGGCGCCCGCGACGCCAAGGGCCAGCACTCTTCCCGCGAGACTTCTGAGGACTGCGGAGCCAGAATGACCTCTCGCGGCTGACGTCCGAACTCGCCTTTCGGACGTCAGCCGCGAGAGGTTTACTTTCCTGCAAGGAGTCCCCGGCCGCCATCCCGGCGCTCAGAGGAGCCGGGAAACCTTTCTCGCCCCACCCCTCCCGCGCCGGGCGCCCGCGACGCCAAGGGCCAGCACTCTTCCCGCGAGACTTCTGAGGACTGCGGAGCCAGAATGACCTCTCGCGGCTGACGTCCGAACTCGCCTTTCGGACGTCAGCCGCGAGAGGTTTACTTTCCTGCAAAGAGTCCCGGCCGCCATCCCGGCGCTCAGAGGAGCCGGGAAACCTTTCTCGCCCCACCCCTCCCGCGCCGGGCGCCCGCGACGCCAAGGGCCAGCACTCTTCCCGCGAGACTTCTGAGGACTGCGGAGCCAGAATGACCTCTCGCGGCTGACGTCAGCCGCGACGAGGTTTACTTTCCTGCAAAGAGTCCCCGGCCGCCATCCCGGCGCTCAGAGGAGCCGGGAAACCTTTCTCGCCCCACCCCTCCCGCGCCGGGCGCCGCGACGCCAAGGGCCAGCACTCTTCCCGCGAGACTTCTGAGGACTGCGGAGCCAGAATGACCTCTCGCGGCTGACGTCCGAACTCGCCGTTCGGACGTCAGCCGCGAGAGGTTTACTTTCCTGCAAGGAGTCCCCGGCCGCCATCCCGGCGCTCAGAGGAGCCGGGAAACCTTTCTCGCCCCACCCCTCCCGCGCCGGGCGCCCGCGACGCCAAGGGCCAGCACTCTTCCCGCGAGACTTCTGAGGACTGCGGAGCCAGAATGACCTCTCGCGGCTGACGTCCGAACTCGCCTTTCGGACGTCAGCCGCGAGAGGTTTACTTTCCTGCAAGGAGTCCCCGGCCGCCATCCCGGCGCTCAGAGGAGCCGGGAAACCTTTCTCGCCCCACCCCTCCCGCGCCGGGCGCCCGCGACGCCAAGGGCCAGCACTCTTCCCGCGAGACTTCTGAGGACTGCGGAGCCAGAATGACCTCTCGCGGCTGACGTCCGAACTCGCCTTCGGACGTCAGCCGCGAGAGGTTTACTTTCCTGCAAGGAGTCCCCGGCCGCCATCCCGGCGCTCAGAGGAGCCGGGAAACCTTTCTCGCCCCACCCCTCCCGCGCCGGGCGCCCGCGACGCCAAGGGCCAGCACTCTTCCCGCGAGACTTCTGAGGACTGCGGAGCCAGAATGACCTCTCGCGGCTGACGTCCGAACTCGCCTTCGGACGTCAGCCGCGAGGTTTACTTTCCTGCAAGGAGTCCCCGGCCGCCATCCCGGCGCTCAGAGGAGCCGGGAAACCTTTCTCGCCCCACCCCTCCCGCGCCGGGCGCCCGCGACGCCAAGGGCCAGCACTCTTCCCGCGAGACTTCTGAGGACTGCGGAGCCAGAATGACCTCTCGCGGCTGACGTCCGAACTCGCCGTTCGGACGTCAGCCGCGAGAGGTTTACTTTCCTGCAAGGAGTCCCCGGCCGCCATCCCGGCGCTCAGAGGAGCCGGGAAACCTTTCTCGCCCCACCCCTCCCGCGCCGGGCGCCCGCGACGCCAAGGGCCAGCACTCTTCCCGCGAGACTTCTGAGGACTGCGGAGCCAGAATGACCTCTCGCGGCTGACGTCCGAACTCGCCGTTCGGACATCAGCCGCGAGAGGTTTACTTTCCTGCAAAGAGTCCCCGGCCGCCATCCCGGCGCTCAGAGGAGCCGGGAAACCTTTCTCGCCCCACCCCTCCCGCGCCGGGCGCCCGCGACGCCAAGGGCCAGCACTCTTCCCGCGAGACTTCTGAGGACTGCGGAGCCAGAATGACCTCTCGCGGCTGACGTCCGAACTCGCCTTTCGGACGTCAGCCGCGAGAGGTTTACTTTCCTGCAAAGAGTCCCCGGCCGCCATCCCGGCGCTCAGAGGAGCCGGGAAACCTTTCTCGCCCCACCCCTCCCGCGCCGGGCGCCCGCGACGCCAAGGGCCAGCACTCTTCCCGCGAGACTTCTGAGGACTGCGGAGCCAGAATGACCTCTCGCGGCTGACGTCCGAACTCGCCTTTCGGACGTCAGCCGCGAGAGGTTTACTTTCCTGCAAGGAGTCCCCGGCCGCCATCCCGGCGCTCAGAGGAGCCGGGAAACCTTTCTCGCCCCACCCCTCCCGCGCCGGGCGCCCGCGACGCCAAGGGCCAGCACTCTTCCCGCGAGACTTCTGAGGACTGCGGAGCCAGAATGACCTCTCGCGGCTGACGTCCGAACTCGCCTTTCGGACGTCAGCCGCGAGAGGTTTACTTTCCTGCAAGGAGTCCCCGGCCGCCATCCCGGCGCTCAGAGGAGCCGGGAAACCTTTCTCGCCCCACCCCTCCCGCGCCGGGCGCCCGCGACGCCAAGGGCCAGCACTCTTCCCGCGAGACTTCTGAGGACTGCGGAGCCAGAATGACCTCTCGCGGCTGACGTCCGAACGGCGTCGCCGTTCGGACGTCAGCCGCGAGAGGTTTACTTTCCTGCAAAGAGTCCCCGGCCGCCATCCCGGCGCTCAGAGGAGCCGGGAAACCTTTCTCGCCCCACCCCTCCCGCGCCGGGCGCCCGCGACGCCAAGGGCCAGCACTCTTCCCGCGAGACTTCTGAGGACTGCGGAGCCAGAATGACCTCTCGCGGCTGACGTCCGAACGGCGTCGCCTTTCGGACGTCAGCCGCGAGAGGTTTACTTTCCTGCAAAGAGTCCCCGGCCGCCATCCCGGCGCTCAGAGGAGCCGGGAAACCTTTCTCGCCCCACCCCTCCCGCGCCGGGCGCCCGCGACGCCAAGGGCCAGCACTCTTCCCGCGAGACTTCTGAGGACTGCGGAGCCAGAATGACCTCTCGCGGCTGACGTCCGAACTCGCCTTTCGGACGTCAGCCGCGAGAGGTTTACTTTCCTGCAAGGAGTCCCCGGCCGCCATCCCGGCGCTCAGAGGAGCCGGGAAACCTTTCTCGCCCCACCCCTCCCGCGCCGGGCGCCCGCGACGCCAAGGGCCAGCACTCTTCCCGCGAGACTTCTGAGGACTGCGGAGCCAGAATGACCTCTCGCGGCTGACGTCCGAACTCGCCGTTCGGACGTCAGCCGCGAGAGGTTTACTTTCCTGCAAGGAGTCCCCGGCCGCCATCCCGGCGCTCAGAGGAGCCGGGAAACCTTTCTCGCCCCACCCCTCCCGCGCCGGGCGCCCGCGACGCCAAGGGCCAGCACTCTTCCCGCGAGACTTCTGAGGACTGCGGAGCCAGAATGACCTCTCGCGGCTGACGTCCGAACTCGCCTTTCGGACGTCAGCCGCGAGAGGTTTACTTTCCTGCAAGGAGTCCCCGGCCGCCATCCCGGCGCTCAGAGGAGCCGGGAAACCTTTCTCGCCCCACCCCTCCCGCGCCGGGCGCCCGCGACGCCAAGGGCCAGCACTCTTCCCGCGAGACTTCTGAGGACTGCGGAGCCAGAATGACCTCTCGCGGCTGACGTCCGAACTCGCCGTTCGGACGTCAGCCGCGAGAGGTTTACTTTCCTGCAAGGAGTCCCCGGCCGCCATCCCGGCGCTCAGAGGAGCCGGGAAACCTTTCTCGCCCCACCCCTCCCGCGCCGGGCGCCCGCGACGCCAAGGGCCAGCACTCTTCCCGCGAGACTTCTGAGGACTGCGGAGCCAGAATGACCTCTCGCGGCTGACGTCAGCCGCGAGAGGTTTACTTTCCTGCAAGGAGTCCCCGGCCGCCATCCCGGCGCTCAGAGGAGCCGGGAAACCTTTCTCGCCCCACCCCTCCCGCGCCGGGCGCCCGCGACGCCAAGGGCCAGCACTCTTCCCGCGAGACTTCTGAGGACTGCGGAGCCAGAATGACCTCTCGCGGCTGACGTCCGAACGGCGACGCCGCGAGAGGTTTACTTTCCTGCAAAGAGTCCCCGGCCGCCATCCCGGCGCTCCGAGGAGCCGGGAAACCTTTCTCGCCCCACCCCTCCCGCGCCGGGCGCCCGCGACGCCAAGGGCCAGCACTCTTCCCGCGAGACTTCTGAGGACTGCGGAGCCAGAATGACCTCTCGCGGCTGACCTCCGAACTCGCCTTTCGGACGTCAGCCGCGAGAGGTTTACTTTCCTGCAAGGAGTCCCCGGCCGCCATCCCGGCGCTCAGAGGAGCCGGGAAACCTTTCTCGCCCCACCCCTCCCGCGCCGGGCGCCCGCGACGCCAAGGGCCAGCACTCTTCCCGCGAGACTTCTGAGGACTGCGGAGCCAGAATGACCTCTCGCGGCTGACGTCCGAACGGCGTCGCCGTTCGGACGTCAGCCGCGAGAGGTTTACTTTCCTGCAAGGAGTCCCCGGCCGCCATCCCGGCGCTCAGAGGAGCCGGGAAACCTTTCTCGCCCCACCCCTCCCGCGCCGGGCGCCCGCGACGCCAAGGGCCAGCACTCTTCCCGCGAGACTTCTGAGGACTGCGGAGCCAGAATGACCTCTCGCGGCTGACGCGATCGCCGTTCGGACGTCAGCCGCGAGGTTTACTCCTGCAAGGAGTCCCCGGCCGCCATCCCGGCGCTCAGAGGAGCCGGGAAACCTTTCTCGCCCCACCCCTCCCGCGCCGGGCGCCCGCGACGCCAAGGGCCAGCACTCTTCCCGCGAGACTTCTGAGGACTGCGGAGCCAGAATGACCTCTCGCGGCTGACGTCCGAGCTCGCCTTTCGGACGTCAGCCGCGAGAGGTTTACTTTCCTGCAAGGAGTCCCCGGCCGCCATCCCGGCGCTCAGAGGAGCCGGGAAACCTTTCTCGCCCCACCCCTCCCGCGCCGGGCGCCCGCGACGCCAAGGGCCAGCACTCTTCCCGCGAGACTTCTGAGGACTGCGGAGCCAGAATGACCTCTCGCGGCTGACGTCCGAACGGCGTCGCCGTTCGGACGTCAGCCGCGAGAGGTTTACTTTCCTGCAAAGAGTCCCCGGCCGCCATCCCGGCGCTCAGAGGAGCCGGGAAACCTTTCTCGCCCCACCCCTCCCGCGCCGGGCGCCCGCGACGCCAAGGGCCAGCACTCTTCCCGCGAGACTTCTGAGGACTGCGGAGCCAGAATGACCTCTCGCGGCTGACGTCCGAACGTCGCCGTTCGGACGTCAGCCGCGAGAGGTTTACTTTCCTGCAAGGAGTCCCCGGCCGCCATCCCGGCGCTCAGAGGAGCCGGGAAACCTTTCTCGCCCCACCCCTCCCGCGCCGGGCGCCCGCGACGCCAAGGGCCAGCACTCTTCCCGCGAGACTTCTGAGGACTGCGGAGCCAGAATGACCTCTCGCGGCTGACGTCCGAACTCGCCTTTCGGACGTCAGCCGCGAGAGGTTTACTTTCCTGCAAGGAGTCCCCGGCCGCCATCCCGGCGCTCAGAGGAGCCGGGAAACCTTTCTCGCCCCACCCCTCCCGCGCCGGGCGCCCGCGACGCCAAGGGCCAGCACTCTTCCCGCGAGACTTCTGAGGACTGCGGAGCCAGAATGACCTCTCGCGGCTGACGTCCGAACTCGCCTTTCGGACGTCAGCCGCGAGAGGTTTACTTTCCTGCAAAGAGTCCCCGGCCGCCATCCCGGCGCTCAGAGGAGCCGGGAAACCTTTCTCGCCCCACCCCTCCCGCGCCGGGCGCCCGCGACGCCAAGGGCCAGCACTCTTCCCGCGAGACTTCTGAGGACTGCGGAGCCAGAATGACCTCTCGCGGCTGACGTCCGAGCCGCCTTCGGACGTCAGCGGTTTACTCCTGCAAGGAGTCCCCGGCCGCCATCCCGGCGCTCAGAGGAGCCGGGAAACCTTTCTCGCCCCACCCCTCCCGCGCCGGGCGCCCGCGACGCCAAGGGCCAGCACTCTTCCCGCGAGACTTCTGAGGACTGCGGAGCCAGAATGACCTCTCGCGGCTGACGTCCGAACTCGCCGTTCGGACGTCAGCCGCGAGAGGTTTACTTTCCTGCAAGGAGTCCCCGGCCGCCATCCCGGCGCTCAGAGGAGCCGGGAAACCTTTCTCGCCCCACCCCTCCCGCGCCGGGCGCCCGCGACGCCAAGGGCCAGCACTCTTCCCGCGAGACTTCTGAGGACTGCGGAGCCAGAATGACCTCTCGCGGCTGACGTCCGAACTCGCCGTTCGGACGTCAGCCGCGAGAGGTTTACTTTCCTGCAAGGAGTCCCCGGCCGCCATCCCGGCGCTCAGAGGAGCCGGGAAACCTTTCTCGCCCCACCCCTCCCGCGCCGGGCGCCCGCGACGCCAAGGGCCAGCACTCTTCCCGCGAGACTTCTGAGGACTGCGGAGCCAGAATGACCTCTCGCGGCTGACGTCCGAACTCGCCGTTCGGACGTCAGCCGCGAGAGGTTTACTTTCCTGCAAAGAGTCCCCGGCCGCCATCCCGGCGCTCAGAGGAGCCGGGAAACCTTTCTCGCCCCACCCCTCCCGCGCCGGGCGCCCGCGACGCCAAGGGCCAGCACTCTTCCCGCGAGACTTCTGAGGACTGCGGAGCCAGAATGACCTCTCGCGGCTGACGTCCGAACTCGCCGTTCGGACGTCAGCCGCGAGAGGTTTACTTTCCTGCAAGGAGTCCCCGGCCGCCATCCCGGCGCTCAGAGGAGCCGGGAAACCTTTCTCGCCCCACCCCTCCCGCGCCGGGCGCCCGCGACGCCAAGGGCCAGCACTCTTCCCGCGAGACTTCTGAGGACTGCGGAGCCAGAATGACCTCTCGCGGCTGACGTCCGAACGGCGTCGCCGTTCGGACGTCAGCCGCGAGAGGTTTACTTTCCTGCAAGGAGTCCCCGGCCGCCATCCCGGCGCTCAGAGGAGCCGGGAAACCTTTCTCGCCCCACCCCTCCCGCGCCGGGCGCCCGCGACGCCAAGGGCCAGCACTCTTCCCGCGAGACTTCTGAGGACTGCGGAGCCAGAATGACCTCTCGCGGCTGACGTCCGAACGGCGTCGCCGTTCGGACGTCAGCCGCGAGAGGTTTACTTTCCTGCAAAGAGTCCCCGGCCGCCATCCCGGCGCTCAGAGGAGCCGGGAAACCTTTCTCGCCCCACCCCTCCCGCGCCGGGCGCCCGCGACGCCAAGGGCCAGCACTCTTCCCGCGAGACTTCTGAGGACTGCGGAGCCAGAATGACCTCTCGCGGCTGACGTCCGAACTCGCCGTTCGGACGTCAGCCGCGAGAGGTTTACTTTCCTGCAAGGAGTCCCCGGCCGCCATCCCGGCGCTCAGAGGAGCCGGGAAACCTTTCTCGCCCCACCCCTCCCGCGCCGGGCGCCCGCGACGCCAAGGGCCAGCACTCTTCCCGCGAGACTTCTGAGGACTGCGGAGCCAGAATGACCTCTCGCGGCTGACGTCAGCCGCGAGGTTTACTTTCCTGCAAAAAGTCCCCGGCCGCCATCCCGGCGCTCAGAGGAGCCGGGAAACCTTTCTCGCCCCACCCCTCCCGCGCCGGGCGCCCGCGACGCCAAGGGCCAGCACTCTTCCCGCGAGACTTCTGAGGACTGCGGAGCCAGAATGACCTCTCGCGGCTGACGTCCGAACTCGCCGTTCGGACGTCAGCCGCGAGAGGTTTACTTTCCTGCAAGGAGTCCCCGGCCGCCATCCCGGCGCTCAGAGGAGCCGGGAAACCTTTCTCGCCCCACCCCTCCCGCGCCGGGCGCCCGCGACGCCAAGGGCCAGCACTCTTCCCGCGAGACTTCTGAGGACTGCGGAGCCAGAATGACCTCTCGCGGCTGACGTCCGAACTCGCCTTCGGACGTCAGCCGCGAGAGGTTTACTTTCCTGCAAGGAGTCCCCGGCCGCCATCCCGGCGCTCAGAGGAGCCGGGAAACCTTTCTCGCCCCACCCCTCCCGCGCCGGGCGCCCGCGACGCCAAGGGCCAGCACTCTTCCCGCGAGACTTCTGAGGACTGCGGAGCCAGAATGACCTCTCGCGGCTGACGTCCGAACTCGCCTTTCGGACGTCAGCCGCGAGAGGTTTACTTTCCTGCAAAGAGTCCCCGGCCGCCATCCCGGCGCTCAGAGGAGCCGGGAAACCTTTCTCGCCCCACCCCTCCCGCGCCGGGCGCCCGCGACGCCAAGGGCCAGCACTCTTCCCGCGAGACTTCTGAGGACTGCGGAGCCAGAATGACCTCTCGCGGCTGACGTCCGAACTCGCCTTTCGGACGTCAGCCGCGAGAGGTTTACTTTCCTGCAAGGAGTCCCCGGCCGCCATCCCGGCGCTCAGAGGAGCCGGGAAACCTTTCTCGCCCCACCCCTCCCGCGCCGGGCGCCCGCGACGCCAAGGGCCAGCACTCTTCCCGCGAGACTTCTGAGGACTGCGGAGCCAGAATGACCTCTCGCGGCTGACGTCCGAACTCGCCGTTCGGACATCAGCCGCGAGAGGTTTACTTTCCTGCAAAGAGTCCCCGGCCGCCATCCCGGCGCTCAGAGGAGCCGGGAAACCTTTCTCGCCCCACCCCTCCCGCGCCGGGCGCCCGCGACGCCAAGGGCCAGCACTCTTCCCGCGAGACTTCTGAGGACTGCGGAGCCAGAATGACCTCTCGCGGCTGACGTCCGAACTCGCCGTTCGGACATCAGCCGCGAGAGGTTTACTTTCCTGCAAAGAGTCCCCGGCCGCCATCCCGGCGCTCAGAGGAGCCGGGAAACCTTTCTCGCCCCACCCCTCCCGCGCCGGGCGCCCGCGACGCCAAGGGCCAGCACTCTTCCCGCGAGACTTCTGAGGACTGCGGAGCCAGAATGACCTCTCGCGGCTGACGTCCGAACGGTCGCCGTTCGGACGTCAGCCGCGAGAGGTTTACTTTCCTGCAAGGAGTCCCCGGCCGCCATCCCGGCGCTCAGAGGAGCCGGGAAACCTTTCTCGCCCCACCCCTCCCGCGCCGGGCGCCCGCGACGCCAAGGGCCAGCACTCTTCCCGCGAGACTTCTGAGGACTGCGGAGCCAGAATGACCTCTCGCGGCTGACGTCCGAACGGCGTCGCCGTTCGGACGTCAGCCGCGAGAGGTTTACTTTCCTGCAAAGAGTCCCCGGCCGCCATCCCGGCGCTCAGAGGAGCCGGGAAACCTTTCTCGCCCCACCCCTCCCGCGCCGGGCGCCCGCGACGCCAAGGGCCAGCACTCTTCCCGCGAGACTTCTGAGGACTGCGGAGCCAGAATGACCTCTCGCGGCTGACGTCCGAACTCGCCGTTCGGACGTCAGCCGCGAGAGGTTTACTTTCCTGCAAAGAGTCCCCGGCCGCCATCCCGGCGCTCAGAGGAGCCGGGAAACCTTTCTCGCCCCACCCCTCCCGCGCCGGGCGCCCGCGACGCCAAGGGCCAGCACTCTTCCCGCGAGACTTCTGAGGACTGCGGAGCCAGAATGACCTCTCGCGGCTGACGTCCGAACGTCGCCGTTCGGACGTCAGCCGCGAGAGGTTTACTTTCCTGCAAAGAGTCCCCGGCCGCCATCCCGGCGCTCAGAGGAGCCGGGAAACCTTTCTCGCCCCACCCCTCCCGCGCCGGGCGCCCGCGACGCCAAGGGCCAGCACTCTTCCCGCGAGACTTCTGAGGACTGCGGAGCCAGAATGACCTCTCGCGGCTGACGTCCGAACGGCGTCGCCGTTCGGACGTCAGCCGCGAGAGGTTTACTTTCCTGCAAAGAGTCCCCGGCCGCCATCCCGGCGCTCAGAGGAGCCGGGAAACCTTTCTCGCCCCACCCCTCCCGCGCCGGGCGCCCGCGACGCCAAGGGCCAGCACTCTTCCCGCGAGACTTCTGAGGACTGCGGAGCCAGAATGACCTCTCGCGGCTGACGTCCGAACGGCGTCGCCGTTCGGACGTCAGCCGCGAGAGGTTTACTTTCCTGCAAAGAGTCCCCGGCCGCCATCCCGGCGCTCAGAGGAGCCGGGAAACCTTTCTCGCCCCACCCCTCCCGCGCCGGGCGCCCGCGACGCCAAGGGCCAGCACTCTTCCCGCGAGACTTCTGAGGACTGCGGAGCCAGAATGACCTCTCGCGGCTGACGTCCGAACGGCGTCGCCGTTCGGACGTCAGCCGCGAGAGGTTTACTTTCCTGCAAAGAGTCCCCGGCCGCCATCCCGGCGCTCAGAGGAGCCGGGAAACCTTTCTCGCCCCACCCCTCCCGCGCCGGGCGCCCGCGACGCCAAGGGCCAGCACTCTTCCCGCGAGACTTCTGAGGACTGCGGAGCCAGAATGACCTCTCGCGGCTGACGTCCGAACGGCGTCGCCGTTCGGACGTCAGCCGCGAGAGGTTTACTTTCCTGCAAAGAGTCCCCGGCCGCCATCCCGGCGCTCAGAGGAGCCGGGAAACCTTTCTCGCCCCACCCCTCCCGCGCCGGGCGCCCGCGACGCCAAGGGCCAGCACTCTTCCCGCGAGACTTCTGAGGACTGCGGAGCCAGAATGACCTCTCGCGGCTGACGTCCGAACGGCGTCGCCGTTCGGACGTCAGCCGCGAGAGGTTTACTTTCCTGCAAAGAGTCCCCGGCCGCCATCCCGGCGCTCAGAGGAGCCGGGAAACCTTTCTCGCCCCACCCCTCCCGCGCCGGGCGCCCGCGACGCCAAGGGCCAGCACTCTTCCCGCGAGACTTCTGAGGACTGCGGAGCCAGAATGACCTCTCGCGGCTGACGTCCGAACGGCGTCGCCGTTCGGACGTCAGCCGCGAGAGGTTTACTTTCCTGCAAAGAGTCCCCGGCCGCCATCCCGGCGCTCAGAGGAGCCGGGAAACCTTTCTCGCCCCACCCCTCCCGCGCCGGGCGCCCGCGACGCCAAGGGCCAGCACTCTTCCCGCGAGACTTCTGAGGACTGCGGAGCCAGAATGACCTCTCGCGGCTGACGTCCGAACGGCGTCGCCGTTCGGACGTCAGCCGCGAGAGGTTTACTTTCCTGCAAAGAGTCCCCGGCCGCCATCCCGGCGCTCAGAGGAGCCGGGAAACCTTTCTCGCCCCACCCCTCCCGCGCCGGGCGCCCGCGACGCCAAGGGCCAGCACTCTTCCCGCGAGACTTCTGAGGACTGCGGAGCCAGAATGACCTCTCGCGGCTGACGTCAGCCGCGAGAGGTTTACTTTCCTGCAAAGAGTCCCCGGCCGCCATCCCGGCGCTCAGAGGAGCCGGGAAACCTTTCTCGCCCCACCCCTCCCGCGCCGGGCGCCCGCGACGCCAAGGGCCAGCACTCTTCCCGCGAGACTTCTGAGGACTGCGGAGCCAGAATGACCTCTCGCGGCTGACGTCCGAACGGCGTCGCCGTTCGGACGTCAGCCGCGAGAGGTTTACTTTCCTGCAAAGAGTCCCCGGCCGCCATCCCGGCGCTCAGAGGAGCCGGGAAACCTTTCTCGCCCCACCCCTCCCGCGCCGGGCGCCCGCGACGCCAAGGGCCAGCACTCTTCCCGCGAGACTTCTGAGGACTGCGGAGCCAGAATGACCTCTCGCGGCTGACGTCCGAACGGCGTCGCCGTTCGGACGTCAGCCGCGAGAGGTTTACTTTCCTGCAAAGAGTCCCCGGCCGCCATCCCGGCGCTCAGAGGAGCCGGGAAACCTTTCTCGCCCCACCCCTCCCGCGCCGGGCGCCCGCGACGCCAAGGGCCAGCACTCTTCCCGCGAGACTTCTGAGGACTGCGGAGCCAGAATGACCTCTCGCGGCTGACGTCCGAACGGCGTCGCCGTTCGGACGTCAGCCGCGAGAGGTTTACTTTCCTGCAAAGAGTCCCCGGCCGCCATCCCGGCGCTCAGAGGAGCCGGGAAACCTTTCTCGCCCCACCCCTCCCGCGCCGGGCGCCCGCGACGCCAAGGGCCAGCACTCTTCCCGCGAGACTTCTGAGGACTGCGGAGCCAGAATGACCTCTCGCGGCTGACGTCCGAACGGCGTCGCCGTTCGGACGTCAGCCGCGAGAGGTTTACTTTCCTGCAAAGAGTCCCCGGCCGCCATCCCGGCGCTCAGAGGAGCCGGGAAACCTTTCTCGCCCCACCCCTCCCGCGCCGGGCGCCCGCGACGCCAAGGGCCAGCACTCTTCCCGCGAGACTTCTGAGGACTGCGGAGCCAGAATGACCTCTCGCGGCTGACGTCCGAACGGCTCGCCGTTCGGACGTCAGCCGCGAGAGGTTTACTTTCCTGCAAGGAGTCCCCGGCCGCCATCCCGGCGCTCAGAGGAGCCGGGAAACCTTTCTCGCCCCACCCCTCCCGCGCCGGGCGCCCGCGACGCCAAGGGCCAGCACTCTTCCCGCGAGACTTCTGAGGACTGCGGAGCCAGAATGACCTCTCGCGGCTGACGTCCGAACGTCGCCGTTCGGACGTCAGCCGCGAGAGGTTTACTTTCCTGCAAAGAGTCCCCGGCCGCCATCCCGGCGCTCAGAGGAGCCGGGAAACCTTTCTCGCCCCACCCCTCCCGCGCCGGGCGCCCGCGACGCCAAGGGCCAGCACTCTTCCCGCGAGACTTCTGAGGACTGCGGAGCCAGAATGACCTCTCGCGGCTGACGTCCGAACGTCGCCGTTCGGACGTCAGCCGCGAGAGGTTTACTTTCCTGCAAAGAGTCCCCGGCCGCCATCCCGGCGCTCAGAGGAGCCGGGAAACCTTTCTCGCCCCACCCCTCCCGCGCCGGGCGCCCGCGACGCCAAGGGCCAGCACTCTTCCCGCGAGACTTCTGAGGACTGCGGAGCCAGAATGACCTCTCGCGGCTGACGTCCGAACGGCGTCGCCGTTCGGACGTCAGCCGCGAGAGGTTTACTTTCCTGCAAAGAGTCCCCGGCCGCCATCCCGGCGCTCAGAGGAGCCGGGAAACCTTTCTCGCCCCACCCCTCCCGCGCCGGGCGCCCGCGACGCCAAGGGCCAGCACTCTTCCCGCGAGACTTCTGAGGACTGCGGAGCCAGAATGACCTCTCGCGGCTGACGTCCGAACTCGCCGTTCGGACGTCAGCCGCGAGAGGTTTACTTTCCTGCAAGGAGTCCCCGGCCGCCATCCCGGCGCTCAGAGGAGCCGGGAAACCTTTCTCGCCCCACCCCTCCCGCGCCGGGCGCCCGCGACGCCAAGGGCCAGCACTCTTCCCGCGAGACTTCTGAGGACTGCGGAGCCAGAATGACCTCTCGCGGCTGACGTCCGAACGTCGCCGTTCGGACGTCAGCCGCGAGAGGTTTACTTTCCTGCAAAGAGTCCCCGGCCGCCATCCCGGCGCTCAGAGGAGCCGGGAAACCTTTCTCGCCCCACCCCTCCCGCGCCGGGCGCCCGCGACGCCAAGGGCCAGCACTCTTCCCGCGAGACTTCTGAGGACTGCGGAGCCAGAATGACCTCTCGCGGCTGACGTCCGAACTCGCCGTTCGGACGTCAGCCGCGAGAGGTTTACTTTCCTGCAAAGAGTCCCCGGCCGCCATCCCGGCGCTCAGAGGAGCCGGGAAACCTTTCTCGCCCCACCCCTCCCGCGCCGGGCGCCCGCGACGCCAAGGGCCAGCACTCTTCCCGCGAGACTTCTGAGGACTGCGGAGCCAGAATGACCTCTCGCGGCTGACGTCCGAACTCGCCGTTCGGACGTCAGCCGCGAGAGGTTTACTTTCCTGCAAAGAGTCCCCGGCCGCCATCCCGGCGCTCAGAGGAGCCGGGAAACCTTTCTCGCCCCACCCCTCCCGCGCCGGGCGCCCGCGACGCCAAGGGCCAGCACTCTTCCCGCGAGACTTCTGAGGACTGCGGAGCCAGAATGACCTCTCGCGGCTGACGTCCGAACTCGCCGTTCGGACGTCAGCCGCGAGAGGTTTACTTTCCTGCAAGGAGTCCCCGGCCGCCATCCCGGCGCTCAGAGGAGCCGGGAAACCTTTCTCGCCCCACCCCTCCCGCGCCGGGCGCCCGCGACGCCAAGGGCCAGCACTCTTCCCGCGAGACTTCTGAGGACTGCGGAGCCAGAATGACCTCTCGCGGCTGACGTCCGAACGGCGTCGCCGTTCGGACGTCAGCCGCGAGAGGTTTACTTTCCTGCAAAGAGTCCCCGGCCGCCATCCCGGCGCTCAGAGGAGCCGGGAAACCTTTCTCGCCCCACCCCTCCCGCGCCGGGCGCCCGCGACGCCAAGGGCCAGCACTCTTCCCGCGAGACTTCTGAGGACTGCGGAGCCAGAATGACCTCTCGCGGCTGACGTCCGAACTCGCCGTTCGGACGTCAGCCGCGAGAGGTTTACTTTCCTGCAAGGAGTCCCCGGCCGCCATCCCGGCGCTCAGAGGAGCCGGGAAACCTTTCTCGCCCCACCCCTCCCGCGCCGGGCGCCCGCGACGCCAAGGGCCAGCACTCTTCCCGCGAGACTTCTGAGGACTGCGGAGCCAGAATGACCTCTCGCGGCTGACGTCCGAACTCGCCTTTCGGACGTCAGCCGCGAGAGGTTTACTTTCCTGCAAGGAGTCCCCGGCCGCCATCCCGGCGCTCAGAGGAGCCGGGAAACCTTTCTCGCCCCACCCCTCCCGCGCCGGGCGCCCGCGACGCCAAGGGCCAGCACTCTTCCCGCGAGACTTCTGAGGACTGCGGAGCCAGAATGACCTCTCGCGGCTGACGTCCGAACTCGCCTTTCGGACGTCAGCCGCGAGAGGTTTACTTTCCTGCAAGGAGTCCCCGGCCGCCATCCCGGCGCTCAGAGGAGCCGGGAAACCTTTCTCGCCCCACCCCTCCCGCGCCGGGCGCCCGCGACGCCAAGGGCCAGCACTCTTCCCGCGAGACTTCTGAGGACTGCGGAGCCAGAATGACCTCTCGCGGCTGACGTCCGAACTCGCCTTTCGGACGTCAGCCGCGAGAGGTTTACTTTCCTGCAAGGAGTCCCCGGCCGCCATCCCGGCGCTCAGAGGAGCCGGGAAACCTTTCTCGCCCCACCCCTCCCGCGCCGGGCGCCCGCGACGCCAAGGGCCAGCACTCTTCCCGCGAGACTTCTGAGGACTGCGGAGCCAGAATGACCTCTCGCGGCTGACGTCAGCCGCGAGAGGTTTACTTTCCTGCAAAGAGTCCCCGGCCGCCATCCCGGCGCTCAGAGGAGCCGGGAAACCTTTCTCGCCCCACCCCTCCCGCGCCGGGCGCCCGCGACGCCAAGGGCCAGCACTCTTCCCGCGAGACTTCTGAGGACTGCGGAGCCAGAATGACCTCTCGCGGCTGACGTCCGAACTCGCCGTTCGGACGTCAGCCGCGAGAGGTTTACTTTCCTGCAAGGAGTCCCCGGCCGCCATCCCGGCGCTCAGAGGAGCCGGGAAACCTTTCTCGCCCCACCCCTCCCGCGCCGGGCGCCCGCGACGCCAAGGGCCAGCACTCTTCCCGCGAGACTTCTGAGGACTGCGGAGCCAGAATGACCTCTCGCGGCTGACGTCCGAACTCGCCTTCGGACGTCAGCCGCGAGAGGTTTACTTTCCTGCAAAGAGTCCCCGGCCGCCATCCCGGCGCTCAGAGGAGCCGGGAAACCTTTCTCGCCCCACCCCTCCCGCGCCGGGCGCCCGCGACGCCAAGGGCCAGCACTCTTCCCGCGAGACTTCTGAGGACTGCGGAGCCAGAATGACCTCTCGCGGCTGACGTCCGAACGGCGTCGCCGTTCGGACGTCAGCCGCGAGAGGTTTACTTTCCTGCAAAGAGTCCCCGGCCGCCATCCCGGCGCTCAGAGGAGCCGGGAAACCTTTCTCGCCCCACCCCTCCCGCGCCGGGCGCCCGCGACGCCAAGGGCCAGCACTCTTCCCGCGAGACTTCTGAGGACTGCGGAGCCAGAATGACCTCTCGCGGCTGACGTCCGAACTCGCCGTTCGGACGTCAGCCGCGAGAGGTTTACTTTCCTGCAAAGAGTCCCCGGCCGCCATCCCGGCGCTCAGAGGAGCCGGGAAACCTTTCTCGCCCCACCCCTCCCGCGCCGGGCGCCCGCGACGCCAAGGGCCAGCACTCTTCCCGCGAGACTTCTGAGGACTGCGGAGCCAGAATGACCTCTCGCGGCTGACGTCCGAACTCGCCGTTCGGACATCAGCCGCGAGAGGTTTACTTTCCTGCAAAGAGTCCCCGGCCGCCATCCCGGCGCTCAGAGGAGCCGGGAAACCTTTCTCGCCCCACCCCTCCCGCGCCGGGCGCCCGCGACGCCAAGGGCCAGCACTCTTCCCGCGAGACTTCTGAGGACTGCGGAGCCAGAATGACCTCTCGCGGCTGACGTCCGAACTCGCCGTTCGGACATCAGCCGCGAGAGGTTTACTTTCCTGCAAAGAGTCCCCGGCCGCCATCCCGGCGCTCAGAGGAGCCGGGAAACCTTTCTCGCCCCACCCCTCCCGCGCCGGGCGCCCGCGACGCCAAGGGCCAGCACTCTTCCCGCGAGACTTCTGAGGACTGCGGAGCCAGAATGACCTCTCGCGGCTGACGTCGGACGTCAGCCGCGAGAGGTTTACTTTCCTGCAAAGAGTCCCCGGCCGCCATCCCGGCGCTCAGAGGAGCCGGGAAACCTTTCTCGCCCCACCCCTCCCGCGCCGGGCGCCCGCGACGCCAAGGGCCAGCACTCTTCCCGCGAGACTTCTGAGGACTGCGGAGCCAGAATGACCTCTCGCGGCTGACGTCCGAACTCGCCGTTCGGACATCAGCCGCGAGAGGTTTACTTTCCTGCAAAGAGTCCCCGGCCGCCATCCCGGCGCTCAGAGGAGCCGGGAAACCTTTCTCGCCCCACCCCTCCCGCGCCGGGCGCCCGCGACGCCAAGGGCCAGCACTCTTCCCGCGAGACTTCTGAGGACTGCGGAGCCAGAATGACCTCTCGCGGCTGACGTCCGAACTCGCCGTTCGGACATCAGCCGCGAGAGGTTTACTTTCCTGCAAAGAGTCCCCGGCCGCCATCCCGGCGCTCAGAGGAGCCGGGAAACCTTTCTCGCCCCACCCCTCCCGCGCCGGGCGCCCGCGACGCCAAGGGCCAGCACTCTTCCCGCGAGACTTCTGAGGACTGCGGAGCCAGAATGACCTCTCGCGGCTGACGTCCGAACGTCGCCGTTCGGACGTCAGCCGCGAGAGGTTTACTTTCCTGCAAAGAGTCCCCGGCCGCCATCCCGGCGCTCAGAGGAGCCGGGAAACCTTTCTCGCCCCACCCCTCCCGCGCCGGGCGCCCGCGACGCCAAGGGCCAGCACTCTTCCCGCGAGACTTCTGAGGACTGCGGAGCCAGAATGACCTCTCGCGGCTGACGTCCGAACCGTCGCCGTTCGGACGTCAGCCGCGAGAGGTTTACTTTCCTGCAAAGAGTCCCCGGCCGCCATCCCGGCGCTCAGAGGAGCCGGGAAACCTTTCTCGCCCCACCCCTCCCGCGCCGGGCGCCCGCGACGCCAAGGGCCAGCACTCTTCCCGCGAGACTTCTGAGGACTGCGGAGCCAGAATGACCTCTCGCGGCTGACGTCCGAACTCGCCGTTCGGACGTCAGCCGCGAGAGGTTTACTTTCCTGCAAAGAGTCCCCGGCCGCCATCCCGGCGCTCAGAGGAGCCGGGAAACCTTTCTCGCCCCACCCCTCCCGCGCCGGGCGCCCGCGACGCCAAGGGCCAGCACTCTTCCCGCGAGACTTCTGAGGACTGCGGAGCCAGAATGACCTCTCGCGGCTGACGTCCGAACTCGCCGTTCGGACATCAGCCGCGAGAGGTTTACTTTCCTGCAAAGAGTCCCCGGCCGCCATCCCGGCGCTCAGAGGAGCCGGGAAACCTTTCTCGCCCCACCCCTCCCGCGCCGGGCGCCCGCGACGCCAAGGGCCAGCACTCTTCCCGCGAGACTTCTGAGGACTGCGGAGCCAGAATGACCTCTCGCGGCTGACGTCCGAACTCGCCGTTCGGACATCAGCCGCGAGAGGTTTACTTTCCTGCAAAGAGTCCCCGGCCGCCATCCCGGCGCTCAGAGGAGCCGGGAAACCTTTCTCGCCCCACCCCTCCCGCGCCGGGCGCCCGCGACGCCAAGGGCCAGCACTCTTCCCGCGAGACTTCTGAGGACTGCGGAGCCAGAATGACCTCTCGCGGCTGACGTCCGAACTCGCCGTTCGGACGTCAGCCGCGGAGGTTTACTTTCCTGCAAAGAGTCCCCGGCCGCCATCCCGGCGCTCAGAGGAGCCGGGAAACCTTTCTCGCCCCACCCCTCCCGCGCCGGGCGCCCGCGACGCCAAGGGCCAGCACTCTTCCCGCGAGACTTCTGAGGACTGCGGAGCCAGAATGACCTCTCGCGGCTGACGTCCGAACGGCGTCGCCGTTCGGACGTCAGCCGCGAGAGGTTTACTTTCCTGCAAAGAGTCCCCGGCCGCCATCCCGGCGCTCAGAGGAGCCGGGAAACCTTTCTCGCCCCACCCCTCCCGCGCCGGGCGCCCGCGACGCCAAGGGCCAGCACTCTTCCCGCGAGACTTCTGAGGACTGCGGAGCCAGAATGACCTCTCGCGGCTGACGTCCGAACTCGCCGTTCGGACGTCAGCCGCGAGAGGTTTACTTTCCTGCAAAGAGTCCCCGGCCGCCATCCCGGCGCTCAGAGGAGCCGGGAAACCTTTCTCGCCCCACCCCTCCCGCGCCGGGCGCCCGCGACGCCAAGGGCCAGCACTCTTCCCGCGAGACTTCTGAGGACTGCGGAGCCAGAATGACCTCTCGCGGCTGACGTCCGAACGGCGTCGCCGTTCGGACGTCAGCCGCGAGAGGTTTACTTTCCTGCAAAGAGTCCCCGGCCGCCATCCCGGCGCTCAGAGGAGCCGGGAAACCTTTCTCGCCCCACCCCTCCCGCGCCGGGCGCCCGCGACGCCAAGGGCCAGCACTCTTCCCGCGAGACTTCTGAGGACTGCGGAGCCAGAATGACCTCTCGCGGCTGACGTCCGAACTCGCCGTTCGGACATCAGCCGCGAGAGGTTTACTTTCCTGCAAAGAGTCCCCGGCCGCCATCCCGGCGCTCAGAGGAGCCGGGAAACCTTTCTCGCCCCACCCCTCCCGCGCCGGGCGCCCGCGACGCCAAGGGCCAGCACTCTTCCCGCGAGACTTCTGAGGACTGCGGAGCCAGAATGACCTCTCGCGGCTGACGTCCGAACGGCGTCGCCGTTCGGACGTCAGCCGCGAGAGGTTTACTTTCCTGCAAAGAGTCCCCGGCCGCCATCCCGGCGCTCAGAGGAGCCGGGAAACCTTTCTCGCCCCACCCCTCCCGCGCCGGGCGCCCGCGACGCCAAGGGCCAGCACTCTTCCCGCGAGACTTCTGAGGACTGCGGAGCCAGAATGACCTCTCGCGGCTGACGTCCGAACGCTCGCCGTTCGGACGTCAGCCGCGAGAGGTTTACTTTCCTGCAAAGAGTCCCCGGCCGCCATCCCGGCGCTCAGAGGAGCCGGGAAACCTTTCTCGCCCCACCCCTCCCGCGCCGGGCGCCCGCGACGCCAAGGGCCAGCACTCTTCCCGCGAGACTTCTGAGGACTGCGGAGCCAGAATGACCTCTCGCGGCTGACGTCCGAACGGCGTCGCCGTTCGGACGTCAGCCGCGAGAGGTTTACTTTCCTGCAAAGAGTCCCCGGCCGCCATCCCGGCGCTCAGAGGAGCCGGGAAACCTTTCTCGCCCCACCCCTCCCGCGCCGGGCGCCCGCGACGCCAAGGGCCAGCACTCTTCCCGCGAGACTTCTGAGGACTGCGGAGCCAGAATGACCTCTCGCGGCTGACGTCCGAACGTCGCCGTTCGGACGTCAGCCGCGAGAGGTTTACTTTCCTGCAAAGAGTCCCCGGCCGCCATCCCGGCGCTCAGAGGAGCCGGGAAACCTTTCTCGCCCCACCCCTCCCGCGCCGGGCGCCCGCGACGCCAAGGGCCAGCACTCTTCCCGCGAGACTTCTGAGGACTGCGGAGCCAGAATGACCTCTCGCGGCTGACGTCCGAACTCGCCGTTCGGACGTCAGCCGCGAGAGGTTTACTTTCCTGCAAAGAGTCCCCGGCCGCCATCCCGGCGCTCAGAGGAGCCGGGAAACCTTTCTCGCCCCACCCCTCCCGCGCCGGGCGCCCGCGACGCCAAGGGCCAGCACTCTTCCCGCGAGACTTCTGAGGACTGCGGAGCCAGAATGACCTCTCGCGGCTGACGTCCGAACTCGCCGTTCGGACGTCAGCCGCGAGAGGTTTACTTTCCTGCAAAGAGTCCCCGGCCGCCATCCCGGCGCTCAGAGGAGCCGGGAAACCTTTCTCGCCCCACCCCTCCCGCGCCGGGCGCCCGCGACGCCAAGGGCCAGCACTCTTCCCGCGAGACTTCTGAGGACTGCGGAGCCAGAATGACCTCTCGCGGCTGACGTCCGAACTCGCCGTTCGGACATCAGCCGCGAGAGGTTTACTTTCCTGCAAAGAGTCCCCGGCCGCCATCCCGGCGCTCAGAGGAGCCGGGAAACCTTTCTCGCCCCACCCCTCCCGCGCCGGGCGCCCGCGACGCCAAGGGCCAGCACTCTTCCCGCGAGACTTCTGAGGACTGCGGAGCCAGAATGACCTCTCGCGGCTGACGTCCGAACTCGCCGTTCGGACATCAGCCGCGAGAGGTTTACTTTCCTGCAAAGAGTCCCCGGCCGCCATCCCGGCGCTCAGAGGAGCCGGGAAACCTTTCTCGCCCCACCCCTCCCGCGCCGGGCGCCCGCGACGCCAAGGGCCAGCACTCTTCCCGCGAGACTTCTGAGGACTGCGGAGCCAGAATGACCTCTCGCGGCTGACGTCCGAACGGCGTCGCCGTTCGGACGTCAGCCGCGAGAGGTTTACTTTCCTGCAAAGAGTCCCCGGCCGCCATCCCGGCGCTCAGAGGAGCCGGGAAACCTTTCTCGCCCCACCCCTCCCGCGCCGGGCCACCACCCCCTATAGATGGAAAGCCTGAGCACAAGCTTGTGATGTCATCAAAGGTAGTCCTACAATCCCTGAACTCTGCAGTTGCCAGCTACTGTCACAAGTGTTTTAACTTGCAGTTTCTTGTGTACTCAACAAGATATTTTCTCGATTCTTTCACTGCAATATTCCAGATTCTTCATAGTAGCTTACAGTGTTAGTGAGTTCAGTTTCCCTTGCAATTTGAGTGTATGTTTAGCATAATTTACAAGCATTTAATAGCATATAATAAGGGAAACTGGTGGATGTCTGTTGTATGATGGTATTGGTAAATAAAAGTAAGAGTTCAACAACTTGATTTTCAAAAGGTTTTTATTAACCACAGACACAGCATGAGATATTAACATGTACAAACTCATAACTAGGATAAGAAGTTTTCACATAAATCTCAATTATAATTTCCAGTTACCAAAAAAAGACAGCTACACTGTGAAATTAATGTGAAAGGCAACTACATCACTTCTGCAAAGTTTTCAGTTTCCTCTGTGATGTCTGTGACATTCTTTGCCCATTTTCTTTTTTACAATAGTTGTTCAGGAATGTATTTACTGCTATAAACGTTATCATCCTGGTGTACACAATACCAGAGTGGCCATTGTCACAAACGCCATCAAAGAGAGTACATTCACTTTCATCTAATGCTTCCAGAGACTTTAGACATGCTATAGCCCTCTGGTTGGCTTGAGGCTTCAGAAAGGCTGCCTCAAACGTTGTCAACAATTTGCTTACTACTACATATGTATAGGAAACCACATTGATAACACCTTGTGTTGGATATTTCAAACCACCTCTATCTAACCTACTAATCAAAAGAAAATGAGTGTTTATTGGCAACTCTCTCTCCATAACAAGTTCTACTTTACATGTATCACAATGAAGTCGCCTTAAAGCTGCATGTGCACAGTAGCCAGCTATGTAGGTAAGAGAGGGTAGTATGTTCCCTAAAAGATGTAAATCATTTTGACATACATCAACTGGTTCACTGAAATCTGATGTACATTCCACCTCTTCAAAATTGGATTCCAGTGGGCCTACCATTATTTGCCCATGTCTACCTGAATGTAGCATCAACGGACCCACACTCTGAATACGAATCTTCTTTTCTGTTTCATACAGCTGTGTCACAGATATATGATATTGGGAACCAGCTAACTGTCTATATTTAGAAAACCTTTCCTCAAGAGCATCAGTTTGCAGTTTTCCTGTCAAAAGATATTCCATCCCTAATTCATCCTTACAGTAGCGAGCTATTTCAACAACTACATAACTAGTGTGCCGTAAAGCAAGTAATGTCTCCTTTGTCAAACAACCACTGGAAAGTTTCATCGATTCCCAAGAGTCTAGCCAGTCAAGAAATCGCAGCAAGAAATTAATCTTAATATCACCAGAAACCATTGGCTCCATGTAGGGATTCAGCTTATGCAGACCTTTATATTTGGATTTAACATTCATTATGTCAAACCATTTAACCATGATGCGGATGTATTCAGCTGTGCCATGTGCATTGGGCAGGGCAAAGTTTTCACTGGTGACTTGTAAACCTTCTGCCACGGGTGAGTTGAAAACCTGCAATGCAAGTTTTACACTCTGCCTTTCTAAGTTTGTAGGGCACAAAGCCTTCAATGTAAGTGGATAGGCAAACCTAGCAAGAGAAGTGCTATCAATTTCATACATCTTTATTAATGTTGAAAAAGATGCAATCATCTCTTTAGTTTCACCACTGCCTGGAAATGTGGGGTAAAACATATCTTTTGTCCTGTTCTTCTGATTGAGCCAATTATTTCGCACAGATTTAATAATATGAACAGGATCTATGATGTAAAATAAAGGGCGTTCTGATGACACTGGGTGCTTATAAACTATTCTGAGCTGTTTGTCATCAGAAAACAATGACATGGCACTTCTGATAATTGAATTATTGTCTGATGCAATACAGAATACCTTGTAATCAATGCACTCCAGCCCTTTAATTATGGAAACCAGGATACTGTGCAATGAGGTGGCAGAAATTCTCTTAACAGGTAGAATATGCACAATATCTCTAAATTTAGACTTGACACTCTGGAGCATAAAAGCAAATGCAGAGTTTGCTGCCTGTTCAGAATTGAAAGATACTCCAAGAATGTTACCTCCTTTGTAGTCTAAGTATGTGCGCAAATTAATTTCATCCAGCATCAAAATCACATCAATGTCATCTCTGTTCAAGTGAGAAAATTTGTGCCTAGCATAAGACAGAAAATGCTTCCCACCTAAGAGTTCACGCTTTGGATCCAGTTCAAACTTACTACATATCCGATGCAATGTTGACGGATGGGGCAACTTCATTAAACCACTGCTACGTAAAAATCTATACGCATGGGCTGATATTGAAAATAACAAACAACAGACAACCACCACGGAAGTAGCAAATGTATGACTAGATTTAGAGACATTTAGGAGTTCAGTTTGCTGCAGCAAGAACCCCACAATATCTTTGTCATTTTCCTTCACTACATTTTGCAAAGTTTTCAAACTTTCTTTCACAATACATTTGTGTTCTTCCACAGATTCATCTGAGGATCCCAATTCCATTTTCTCACAGTCAGATAGGAGAGTTGTAATGGCATTCACATTCATGATAACTTTTGGAAAACATTCAGAACCTATCCTTTTAATTTCAACTTTACCCTTAAATATACTGACATTTAAAGTAGTATCTATTATTACTGATAATGCGATAACTGGAGCAGGACTTACATTGATTTTAATAAAACCTACACATTCAGGGCTCAGATTAACAAATGTCCATGGCTTTTGCACACTAACATTCTTGAGACGCAGTAAAAGCTCACTGAATGTTTTGAAGCAGTATGTGTTGTTGTAATGTTCTTTGGATGCTAAACTGTCAGATATTGCTCCCAATAAATGAGAACACTCCAGTCGAGACCTCTTGTCCGCTGGTGCCTCATGACAAGTAGCTTCTCTTGATAAATAAGACGGGCGGTTGGGGAACACAGAAGGTACAGCACCAGTCTTAAGTCTTGGTATTTTGAGAGGGGCAACAAGCTTTTGGCCTGTCTTTTCATCAAAAACTTCTGTCTGCCATAGGACATCACTGGTTTGGAAGTGAAGAATACATACCTGTAAGTCAAAACCAGTCCATATGAGTAAATCTGAGTCATTCTGCAATGTATCTTACAACAGTCTTAGACACAGGAAATGTAAACAACCAAAAAGGAGCATGTAAAAATTCAATGTGTTGTGAGACAGGAAAATGAAATCCACAATTGCATACAAAGTCTTAAGAATGAAGCTACTCAATGAAAACTTGCGTCTGCTCTCCCTGTCCAAAATTTTACAAAATGAACTATGGGCAGTCTCATGCGTGAATTGTGTTCTTCAGAAGGTACTTCACAGTTTATGAAGTTCAGAGCATAATTTCTGAAATTATTTGCACTGCACATAAGCTATACATAAAAGTTTGACCCAGTCACAGGGTCCAGAGAGAACCTGGGAAATGTAGGCCCTGATGACTACTCCCATACAGGCTTCCCTGGAGCCAGTAGGCCTCCCCAGAGCCACACCACTAAAGGCCCATGATGCCTAGTTATAGAAAATAGTTGATATGCTGCACATTAACATGATAAAAATTTACTCACCCTTGATGATTGCGATGGAGTGAATTTATCACGATGGATGGATGAAATCCACTTCTCCTTCAGAGGAGCATCAGATGGAAACTTGAAAACATTTACTTTCTGTCCCCCTTTGTAATTCCCTCTACATTTCGGAACACAACAGCGAAAAGGCATACTTGCTAGAGAACTGAAGAACAGAAACTGTTGGGCAGGCTAATCAGTTAACCTCCGGTTAGCCCCACAGATCCTCAAAACCACACAGGTAATCTTAGGACTACCCTGGACGCCATTACTGTGATGTCACAAGCTGGTGCTCAGGCTTTCCATCTATAGGGGGTGGTGGCCGGGCGCCCGCGACGCCAAGGGCCAGCACTCTTCCCGCGAGACTTCTGAGGACTGCGGAGCCAGAATGACCTCTCGCGGCTGACGTCCGAACTCGCCTTTCGGACGTCAGCCGCGAGAGGTTTACTTTCCTGCAAGGAGTCCCCGGCCGCCATCCCGGCGCTCAGAGGAGCCGGGAAACCTTTCTCGCCCCACCCCTCCCGCGCCGGGCGCCCGCGACGCCAAGGGCCAGCACTCTTCCCGCGAGACTTCTGAGGACTGCGGAGCCAGAATGACCTCTCGCGGCTGATGTCCGAACTCGCCTTTCGGACGTCAGCCGCGAGAGGTTTACTTTCCTGCAAAGAGTCCCCGGCCGCCATCCCGGCGCTCAGAGGAGCCGGGAAACCTTTCTCGCCCCACCCCTCCCGCGCCGGGCGCCCGCGACGCCAAGGGCCAGCACTCTTCCCGCGAGACTTCTGAGGACTGCGGAGCCAGAATGACCTCTCGCGGCTGACGTCCGAACTCGCCGTTCGGACATCAGCCGCGAGAGGTTTACTTTCCTGCAAAGAGTCCCCGGCCGCCATCCCGGCGCTCAGAGGAGCCGGGAAACCTTTCTCGCCCCACCCCTCCCGCGCCGGGCGCCCGCGACGCCAAGGGCCAGCACTCTTCCCGCGAGACTTCTGAGGACTGCGGAGCCAGAATGACCTCTCGCGGCTGACGTCCGCGACGTCGCCGCGAGAGGTTTACTTTCCTGCAAAGAGTCCCCGGCCGCCATCCCGGCGCTCAGAGGAGCCGGGAAACCTTTCTCGCCCCACCCCTCCCGCGCCGGGCGCCCGCGACGCCAAGGGCCAGCACTCTTCCCGCGAGACTTCTGAGGACTGCGGAGCCAGAATGACCTCTCGCGGCTGACGTCCGAACGGCGTCGCCGTTCGGACGTCAGCCGCGAGGTTTACTTTCCTGCAAAGAGTCCCCGGCCGCCATCCCGGCGCTCAGAGGAGCCGGGAAACCTTTCTCGCCCCACCCCTCCCGCGCCGGGCGCCCGCGACGCCAAGGGCCAGCACTCTTCCCGCGAGACTTCTGAGGACTGCGGAGCCAGAATGACCTCTCGCGGCTGACGTCCGAACGGCGTCGCCGTTCGGACGTCAGCCGCGAGAGGTTTACTTTCCTGCAAAGAGTCCCCGGCCGCCATCCCGGCGCTCAGAGGAGCCGGGAAACCTTTCTCGCCCCACCCCTCCCGCGCCGGGCGCCCGCGACGCCAAGGGCCAGCACTCTTCCCGCGAGACTTCTGAGGACTGCGGAGCCAGAATGACCTCTCGCGGCTGACGTCCGAACGGCGTCGCCGTTCGGACGTCAGCCGCGAGAGGTTTACTTTCCTGCAAAGAGTCCCCGGCCGCCATCCCGGCGCTCAGAGGAGCCGGGAAACCTTTCTCGCCCCACCCCTCCCGCGCCGGGCGCCCGCGACGCCAAGGGCCAGCACTCTTCCCGCGAGACTTCTGAGGACTGCGGAGCCAGAATGACCTCTCGCGGCTGACGTCCGAACTCGCCGTTCGGACGTCAGCCGCGAGAGGTTTACTTTCCTGCAAGGAGTCCCCGGCCGCCATCCCGGCGCTCAGAGGAGCCGGGAAACCTTTCTCGCCCCACCCCTCCCGCGCCGGGCGCCCGCGACGCCAAGGGCCAGCACTCTTCCCGCGAGACTTCTGAGGACTGCGGAGCCAGAATGACCTCTCGCGGCTGACGTC
>JAPDNY010000455.1:0-38687 GCA_029375565.1 Gekko gecko
TGCTGGCCCACAGGCAGCATATGCCCCACAGCCCCAGTGTACAAGGATAGAGGGCTTGGATTAGGCTTCCCAAATACTTACCTCATTCCGGCGGGGGACGGATACGTTCTGGCAGGACCATCCCCGGAGGAAGGAAAGACGCGCCGCACAATGCCGTCACCAGGAAGTGATGCTAGGCGATGCTCTGGCAATGCGGCTGGAAACTCGATGGTATCAGCCCCGTTGCCATAGCGTCGCCTGGTGTCACTTCCTGGTCATGGCATGGTGTGTTACAGGGAAGAATGGTCCGGCCGGGGAGCATGTTTCCCCATCCGCATGCGGTAAGTACTTGGGAACCCTAGCTTGGATGGATTTCTCATTCCGGATGCCGCATTCAGGGATCCCTGCCCTCCTGACAGTTAAGAGGCCCCTGGAAGGCCAGCGCTGCATTTGCATTTGGTTGCTTGGACACAAAGCAGCTTAAGAGCATCCTTCTCCCCACCTCCATTTTCTCACAACAGCAACAACAACCATGTGAGGTGGGCCAGGCTGAGAGTTTGTGAGGGGCCTAAGGTCACCCAGCAAGCTTCCATGGTAGAAATGCAGGCTTGCCAGCTCCAGGTTGGGAAATACCTGAAGATTTGGGAGATGGAGCCTGAAGAGGGCAGGGTTTGGGGAGGGGAGGGAAATCGATGGGATAGAATGCCCTGGAGTCCACCTTCCAGAGTGGCCATTTTCTCCAGGGGAACTGACCTCTGTGGTCCGGAGATTGGTTTTAATCCCAGCAGATCTCTAGCCACTGCCTGGAGGTTGAAATGAGCTGAACATGGGATAGAGCAGGTGGAGAAAGAGGTCCTTTTCTCCCTTCCTCACAATACAAGAACTCATGGGCACCAGGGCTATTTTTGGGCAGGAACGCACAGGAACGGCGTTCCGGCCAGCTTCCAAGTTGGCCACGCCTACAGCCTCCCTCCCCCTTGGGATCCCCAGGTGCCTCGCAAGCCGCGGGGCACGTGGGCAAGCCAAGCCAATCCAGGAAGGGAAGGCAGTTTAAATTGCCTCCCCTTCTCGGGTTCCCTGCAGGGCACCTGGGGAAACCAATCCAGAAATCGCCTTCCTTCCCTTGGGTTCCCCAGGTGCCCCAAAAGCCGCAGGACACTTGGGAAAGCCAGTCCTGGGAGAGATCTGCGCGGTCAGGGGAGTGACCTAATACGTTAATGAGTTCCTGCTGTTGGGTGTGGCCTGTTATGCTAATGAGTTCCTGCTGGGCTTTTTCTACAAAAAAAGCCCTGGTGGGCACTCCATGAAATTGCTGAGCAGTCGGGTCGGAACGGATAAAAGGAAGTCCTTCTCCACCCAAAGAGTGATGAACATGTGCCCTTGAGTCCTAGTCTTTTGGGAGAGGAGGGGAAAGTTGCCTCGGTCCATCATCTCTACCCCGTACATCATTTTACGTCTCAGTTCTACTGGGAGAAATCTGATCCCTGCAGCTGTTTCTGCAAACGGAGCCCACCCAAGAACTGGTATGTGAGGTTGGCAAAAGTAGCTCGGCCCTCTCTGCTCCTCTTGTTCCCGCAGGGCTCAGCCGGAGTGGACCCCCTCGAAAGGCCTGGAGAGGCGCTGCTTGAAGGACTTCCCCCCAAACGTGCGCGGCCAGCCCCCTCGCCGGCCCTCAGCGGCTCCTTCAGCGGTTCCTCCGATGGGCTCCACCGGTGGACACCGGAGGCAGGGAAGTGGGGCAGGAAAGAGGAAGGTGAGCTCCAGTTGTCCGATTCTGAAATGTTTATTATTTCCCTGAGGAACTGTGTTGGTGCCAGAACAGAGAGAGTGTGTGGGTGTGTACAGCAGGGCTCTTCTGGTGTCCTTCTCAGGGGAAGGCCTCGGCCTCTCTGCCCTGTTGCTGGCCCTCCAGAGGAACTGGCTGGCCACTGTGTGAGACGGGAGGCTGGACTGGATGGGCCCTCCCTGGTCTGACCCAGCAGGGCTCTTCTGATGCTCTTCTCTGGGGAAGGCCTCGGCCTCTCTGCCCTGTTGCTGGCCCTCCAGAGGAACTGGCTGGCCACTGTGTGAGATGGGAGGCTGGACTGGATGGGCCCTCCCTGGTCTGACCCAGCAGGGCTCTTCTGATGCTCTTCTCTGGGGAAGGCCTCGGCCTCTCTGCCCTGTTGTTGGCCCTCCAGAGGAACTGGCTGGCCACTGTGTGAGACGGGAGGCTGGACTGGATGGACCCTCCCTGGTCTGACCCAGCAGGGCTCTTCTGAGGTTCTTCTCAGGGGAAGGCCTCGGCCTCCCTGCCCTGTTGCTGGCCCTCCAGAGGAACAGGTTGGCCTCTGAGTGAGATGGGAGGCTGGACTGGATGGACCCTCCCTGGTCTGACCCAGCAGGGCTCTTCTGATATTCTTCTCAGGGGGAGGCCTCGGCCTCTCTGCCCTGTTGCTGGCCCTGCAGAGGAACTGGCTGGCCCCTGTGTGAGACAGGATGCTGGACTAGATGGACCCTCACTGGTCTGATCCAGCAGGGCTCTTCTGATGTTCTTCTCAGGGGAAGGCCTCGCCCTCTATGCCCTGTTGTTGGCCCTCCACTGTGTGAGGCAGGATGCTGGACTAGATGGACCCTCACTGGTCTGACCCAGCAGGGCTCTTCTGATATTCTTCTCAGGGGAAGGCCTCGCCCTCTATGCCCTGTTGTTGGCCCTCCAGAGGAACTGGTTGAAGCCCCTGTGTGAGACAGGTTCCTAGACTAGATGAACTATTGGTCTGATCCAGCAGGGCTGTTATGTTCTTAGGATCCAACCCAAAGTTTGCAGTTTTACACAACTAACTTACAGTGCAGAATGTTTGCGCTTGTGGACTTTGTTTTGTTTTTAATAACAGCCCGGAGGTTCTGGCTGTGCCACTGGTCTTCAGCTGCCCTTCATATAACCTCTCTCCCCACAGCGGCAAGCCCCCCTGGGATTCCTCCCCTTCAAGGCCTGGAGAACTGCTTGAAAGAAATCCCCGTGGGTGGGAATGCGCTGCCAAACTGCTTCACAGCAACCGGCTTCTTCTGTACCCAGAAGCTGAGGAGAGGAGATGCCGAAACCCGGCGGCCGTGGGCAGGAGGTAAGAGGAGGGGCAGAGGTCCTTCACAGAAAAAAATACAAAGGTCGATAAAATTACACATAGCAGTCTGCTCCAAACTCCTGGCTAAAGAGGCCAGGTTGGCCACAACGAGGGCCAGGGCTTTTCCGTGGCAGCCCCTCACTGGTGGAATGAGCTCCCGGAGGACATCAGGGCCCTGTGGGACCTATTGCAGTTCCGCAGGGCCTGTAAAACAGAGCTCTTCCGCCAGGCCTTTGAGTAGGGGCCACCTTAACATCACAGCCCTGGCCCTGGCCCTAACATTGAGCACTTAACATCATAGCACCACAACCGGATGATCAATAACCGGCAGGAACCTAGATCAGAATGTAGGCGACCATTCAGCGTTGACAGTAGATCGCCATTTTTTATAGTTATGTCTTGAGTTGGTATAGTTTTATATTGTAATTTAACTTGCTTTTAGCTTATTTTGGAGTTCTGGAGTTTTAAATGTATACATTTTATATGTTGTCAAAGGTTTTCATGGCCGGAGTTCATCAGTTGCTGTAGATCTTCCGGGCTGTGTGGCCGTGGTCTTGGTACTGTAGGACCTGACATTTCGCCAACAGCTGTGACTGCCATCCTCAGAGGTCTAACACAGAAAGATGGAGGGCTCTCTGTGTCAAGGTGGGAAGAAAAATGGTAGGCGGGTAATTTATATCTACCCTAGAAGGTGGGATAGGGCTGAGTCAACTGTCTTGTAGGAGTTCCCCAGGCTATGTCCATTAGCAAGATAATGACTCAGCCCTACCCCACCTTCCAGGGTAGATATAAATCACCCGCCTACCATTTTTCTTCATCTCACCTTGACACAGAGAGAGTCCTCCATCTTTCTGTGTTATTCCTCCGCCAGTCACAGATGCTGGCGAAATGTCAGGTCCTACAATGCCAAGACCACGTCCAGACAACCCAGAAGATCTACAGCAACTAATATACATTTTATATGTTGTTAGCTGCCCTGAGCCCACCAAATGGTGGGGAGGGCAGGATATAAATTTAATAAATCAATCAATATAATTGTTATGTACTGGGACTGGAACATTCCAAGACTGAGCTTGGAGCTCTAGAACAATAGCCCACCAGGACTCTGGAGGTGGTCAGTGGGGAAGTGATAGTTCTGACAATGGCCTATCGTTGGTAGCTGTTTGGGGAAGTGTGAGTCGCAGGGCTATTTAAACTGGGCCGTCGCCCTGGCTTTTGGCTTTTTGCTCTTGCTAAATCACTAAAAAGAAAGAGCTGATCACAAGGCTAGGGTTGGACCATCCACGGAACCCGGTATTTAACGCAAATTATGAGGAAGGCCCCATCTCCAAGTGCCATCAGAGTGGGGTGGCAGCCACAGCCCATGAGACGCTCCCCCTCTGGGGATGTTATCAGTTCTCACCCCCACGTGATTAGTGCAGTTCCACGCTGAGTCCATCACACCCGACAGTCCGGTGACCACTCTGATGCTGTATTCAAGCATTTCTCCTTCATTTTCATTTCTCAGAATTCGCTGCCGGAGCCTACAGGTTGAATCCTGAATCTGGAGGGGAGAAAAAATCACCCTGAAAATACTGATTTGCAGGGCTTTAAAGAAAAAAAAAAAAAAGGTGCCAGAACGCTCAAGAGGGAAATGAAGTTTTCAATCTGTATACTGAAAACTCATAAACTTTTAAAGATTTTTGAAAGAATTTTGTCAAAGAAGTTCCGGAACTCTGTTCCGGCGCATTCCGTCAGGGGGAAAAAGCCCTGCTGATTTGCCTCTTGAATGTTCAGTTCGGCTCCTTATCCGGGCCGGTGGGTGGCCTTTTCTTCCGCCAGGTGGTCCCAAAGACAGCCTGCCACGTGGCTGCGTGGAAGCCGGCGTGGAAAGTTCTCCTCTGCACAGACTGATGAGCTGCCTGAAGGAGGTCCCCATCCGACGGCCGAGTTACCTCAACACGCCGAGCATCTCCTCTGCCTCCTCCAGCTGCAGTGAATCGGAGAGGGACCAGCAGAGCCCGGAGAGCGGGACGTGGTGGGAAGGCAGCCAAGGTGAGTGTCGGGACCCAGCATTTCTGCAGTCCCTCCAGGCCAGGTGGCCCAGGCCGTGGTCCGTTCAGGAGTGCAGCAGGTCACTAGGCCAGTGAGAGAATGGAAGGCAGGAGCGGTGTCTTAGGAGTGGAGAAGAGGACAGAGAAGCCTTGGTCTGCAGCCACGGGGTCAGAGGAACCGAAGAAGAGCCCTGTTGGATCAGGCCAAGGTGGCCCCATCTAGTCCACCATCCTGTTTCGCTCAGCGAATGACCTGTTGCCCTGGAAGGCCTGCAAATCCGACACGGAGGCAATTGCGGGGTCCGCCCCCATTGTTGCCCCCCAGGGACTGGTGTATAGGGGGCTGTGTGACACAGATTGTCGGACTGGGTGGGCCATTGGTGCGATCCAACATGGCTTCTCTTATGTTCTCATGATGCAGAACAAATGTGGACAATCACGACCTAATCAGAGAACAGATGTCACGAAAACAGTCGTGAGAGTCTGACCCACAGATCAAGCAGTCAAGAAGACTTGCAAAGAAAATGCTTTCTGTGTATTGTGGTCAACAAGCACTGCAACACAATGAAAAAAATCCTTCAAATCATAAGAAAATCCTAATGAGAAGCCTGGGATCCATCAGAAGCTTAGCAGCATATCTGAGCCTGAATACTTGTTGAGATCAGCGTCCTGTCTGAATGTATTCTCTTTCCTGATCTTTTGTAAAGCACTTTAGGAGCAAGAGAGCTTTCGTACTACTCTAATATTTCCCGAGGAAGATCCAATTTTGAAACGTTGCTATATAATCCGGAGACAACGTTGATGATGTATTTTCATACTAGGATTTTCTTATGATTTGAAGGAGTTTGTTCATTGTGTCACGGTGCTTGTTGACCAATATATACAGAAAGCATCTTCTTTGCAAGCCTTGTTGACTGCTTGATCTGTGGGTCAGATTCCCACGACTGTTTTCTTTACATTTGTTCTCCCATGATGCAGAGACACATCTACCCGTAGCCAGGCCCACGAAGAGCCACGGGAAGCCCTGGCCCTTTGGGAGGGTCATGCTTGACGAGAATATTTTATGTCTGTTGATTCTAGCCCCGGCAGGCGGCATCCTCATCCACAGCCCCCAGAACTCCCCAAAGGGCACAGCTGCCAGTGGGCCCCAGCGGCTCTGACCCATCCACCCTGGACTCCTCTGACGGCACATCGGACAGAGAGGCCGAGCAGAACCGCCTGGACAGACGGCGCCAGCATCCCTTGGCTGAGGGTGAGCAGACTCATCTGGGCACCGGCTGGACCCAATCCTGCCTGGGGCTCGTCTGCCAGGCAGGGTCAGGAGGTGCCAGTCCGTGCCAGGCCAAGGCGGTGTCCCAGGACCCCAGGCTAGAGAGGCTGGGCACCGAGGGAAGCCCTGACTGGCATCGGGAAGGAGGGGCAGAGGGTGGAGGGTGGGTCCAAGCAGCCCTGCCCTTGCCTGTCAGGTGTAGCCCAGTCACTGAGTAAGGGAACTGTCAGCTGGCTCTTCCAGGGGGAAACCAGGTGTTGACGAAGCTGGGGTTAACCCCAGTGGGAGCTGATCGACGTCATGCACCGTTTGCCCTGGACCGTGCTGCTTCAGACAAGAGGGCGGGCAGGGGACCACAGGCTCAGGTGCTCCTCGGCATAAGGAACTCCCTGCAATTAGTAAACTATCCTCTCAGGAAGCAGAGGCGTTTCAGACAGGATAGCACCAATGGCTCCCTCTAAGCTGTGGAGTCCTGTGAGCCAAAATGCCACTTTGTGAGCTACTGGCATTAAAGCTGCAAGCAAGCAATTGGCTACTGCATAATTTAGAAGAAGAGAAGAAGAGATTGGAGTTTTATCCTGCCCTTCACTACCCAAGGGAGTCTCAGAGTGGCTTACAATCTCCTTTCCCTTCCCCTCCCCACAACAGACACCCCGTGAGGTAGGTGGGGCTGAGAGAGCTCTGACAGGAACGGCTCTTTTTCATGGACAGCTGTGCCAGAGCTTGTGACTGACCCAAGGTCATCCAGCAGGTGCAAGTAGACGAGTGGGGACCCAAACCCGGTTCTCCCAGATTAGAGTCCACGCACTTAACCACGTCACCAAACTGGCTCTCTGGAGTTTGCTCCAGAACCATCCTTCCTGAGCAAAGACAAAAATCTGTGAGCTGGAGGCTAAAAAGCTGTGAGCTCGCTCACATTAACTCAGCTTAGAGGGAAGACAGGATAGCACCCAGATGTGCCCCCCTCTCCTGTCTTCCACTTGGGGCTGGGCGAGGCAGCCAGAGCTGCATCTTGTAGTCTTCCTGGCAGCCTAGCTGGGCTCCCTGTCTCAGCTATGGGCAGGGACGGGCGGGGGAGTGAGTTCCGGTCTCCAGCCTCGCTCTGTCTCTCTCTGCTCCCCTGCAGCTAAAAGGAAAGGCACTGCCAGCAACGCCTGCCTCCAAGGCTTGGCAGAATACCTAGTGGAGATGCCCACCAGCCCGTGCCATCGTTCCCAGACGCCTACTGGCGACTCCCAGGGCAGCTCTGAGCATCGGGAGCAGGACGGACCAAAAAACACAACCTCCGTGGAAGAAGGTGAGTGGCATTCAGCTTTTTAGTTGCTGTAGATTTCCCTGGTTGTGTGGCCGTGGACTTGGCTTTGTAGGACCTGACATTTCGCCAGTAGCTGCGACTGGCATCCTCAGAGGTAGAACACAGAAAGATGGGAGTACTCTCTGTGTCAAGGTTTCTCCTTCCTGTTTCCCATCGAAATACCTGGAAGCGACTCTGATGTTAATTCTGATCCCACAAAGCTGGGTACCCGAAGGTTGGGTAAGAGAAAATTATGAGAAATAAGTGAAACTATTTATTTATTTATTCCGAAGTGCACAGATAAGACTCTTACTTTAAAAACATAGGCACATTCTGCCCTTTAAGCAGCAAATTATTTGGACTACAGAGTCCTAAATCCATGTAACATAATATCTCTAGATTAATAGCCTTGAACCAATAAAACGGGACCAACAATGCAGTATTCCTCGGCTGATAACCTTGAACCACTTTAGAACAGGACCAAGCTCATTTTTTTATTATTATTATTGGACTTCTATCCCGCCCTCCCGCCGAGGCGGCTCAGGGCAGCTTACAAGCAGTTAGAACCAGTATACAATTTAAAACACAATATTACTATGTCTAAAAACAATATAATAAATACTAAATTACATTAAAATATGGCAGTATTCTGTATTTCAGCCTCCAAAGCCTTCCTCAGTGGTCAAATTACTGTTATTTTTATTATTATTATTATTATTGATGATGATGATGATGATGATGATGATGATGATGATAAAATTTATAGACCACCCTACCCCAAAGAGCTCAGAGTGGTGCACAACATTCAGTAAATACATATTAAAGGTAAAGGTAAAGGTTCCTTTGCTCGAAAGCCAGTCGAATCCGACTCTAGGGTTGCAGTGCTCATCTCCGTTTCAAAGCTGAAGAGCCAGCACTTTCCGAAGACGTTTCCATGGTCATGTGGCCAGCATGACTAAACACCAAGGTGCACGGAACGCTGTTACCTTCCCACCAAAGTGGTACCTACTTATCTACTTGCAATTTCTTGCTTTCAAACTGCTAGGTTGGCAGGAGCTGGAACTAGAGACGGGTGCTCACTCCGTCATGCGGCACTCTCGGGTCTTGAACTGCTGAACTACAGACCTTCCACAGCCTGCAGTTCAGCGTCTTAACCATTTGAGCCACCGCAGCTCCATAAAATACATATTATCAATTGATAAATAATAATATAATACAATTGAAATAAATTGCAGTTAAAACAGCTAAAGCAACAACAATATAAGTTAAATGCTCAGATGGCGTTGAATACCAATTTATACCTTTCTCCTAGAAAGGAGGGGTAGTAAAGGAGGCCAGGCTTGATGGCAAACCATTTCTGTCCTCAGCTATAGGCCTGGCAGAACATCTCTGTCTTACAGGCCCTGTGGAATTGGACCAAGTCCCGCAGGGCACGGATGTCACTAGCAGAGAGTTCCACCAGGCTGGTACCAGGGCCGAGAAGGGCTCTCCTTCTTTGGAGGTTTTCAGACAGAGGCTAGAGGGCCATCTGAGAGCAATGCTGATTCTGTGAACTTAGGCAGATCACGAGAAGGGAGGGCAGGAAGGGTGGCCTCCGTGCTTAGTCCTTGTGGCCCTTTCTTACACCCCCAGGGAAATGCCGATCGCCACTTTGGGGTCAGGAAGCAGTTTTTCTCCAGGCCAGTTTGGCCCAAGGATCCTGGAGGTTTTTTGTCATTTTCTGGGTGTGGAACAGCAGTCACTGCGGGTGTGAATTTGTGAATTTTCTGCATTGTGCAGGGGGTTAGACTAGATGACCCTGGAGGTCCCTTCCAACTCTGTGATTCTACAAGTGTATCTTATTTAATTGCAATTTCTTGAGTCCTTAATTAACAGAACTTAATTTTTTTTAAATTTAAAATAGTTTTGTCATCTACATTTCCTACAGAAGGAGTTATTAAATCTGCATTCCCTGGATGTGTATGTTTAAAAGTCTTAAGAAAAAAATGTATACAACCTAATTCTTTTGCCATGCATTTGGAATATGAGTAATTAAATACAAAAAAAAATTATGTAGTCAAATTGCTTACTTTTCATATATAAATCATTAAATAATTATATTCTGTATTGATTTTCAGGCCTTATAATCAACCTCCCTTGGCATTAACACATGTTTATATGTCACAGTATGCAGGTATGCAATAATTTGACCAGGGCTCTTTTTGCATCAGGAACTCCTTTGCATATTAGGCGACACACCTCTAATGTAGCCAATCCTCCAAGAGCTTACAGTAGCCCCTGTAAGAAGAGCTCTGTAAGCTCTTGGAGGATTGGCTACATTAGGGAGATGTGGCCTAATATGCAAAGGAGTTCCTGCTACAAAAAGAGCCCTGAATTTGACCACTGAGGAAGGCCTTGGAGGCCAAAACATGTTTGGTCTTGTTTTAATGTGGCTCAAGGTTATCAACGTAGTGATATTGAATTGTTGGTCTTGTTTTATGGGTCCAAGGCTATTAACCTAGAGATATGTAATTGTATCATGATACATGGATTCAGGACTTTGTAGTCCAAATATCTGCTGCTTCAAGATCAGAAGGGGCCTATGTCTTTAAAGCAGAGTTTTACCCATTCACCTTGGAATAAATATATATATTTCTTATATTTCTCATAATAAATAAACACACACAGACACATGCAATAATTTTCTCTTACCCAGCCTTCGGGTACCCAGCGTTGTTGCTTCTTTGGGTTGGGTTTTCCCCTTCATCGTTTCTTCATTTTGATCCCATCATTCTTCCATGGGTCGCTTGATTGTGTATGTGGGGGGGCAGAGTCTCTCCAGTTCCCTGGTGGTCTCCCGTCAAGGTGCTGACCAGCTCAGCCGGCTGCAGCTAGGATGCTGCCTCTCCGGCCTTCAGATCACGACCAGCCCCTACGGCGACTCCTTTCTTGATGGTCAGTGCAACTCTCCTCCCTGGTGAACCTGCAGAAGGCCGAGCATCTTTCAGAAGCAGCCCAGTCCAACTTCTTGCCTGGGATAATTTAAGTCCCATGTAGTATTTTTGTGGGTGTTTGACCCACTAGTTTTGCAGAATTGCTGTTCACCTAACATGTGCCCACCTCCAGCCTTCAGGATGCAGTGGGATAGAAATGCCAGCATTCTGAGAGCCAGCATGTCGTAGTGGGTAGAGTGCTTGGCCGGGGTCACACACCCTAAATAATCCACTTTCCAACTGTGTGAACTGGCAAAATCCAGTTGGAACATGGATTGAAAGTGGATGGCCTTGGGTCTACCACAGATTTTCAGCCTGGCCAACCTTGCAGGGCTGTTGTCATGAGAGCAGGGAGGGGGAAGAAAAATGTCCTGTTGAGCCCCGAATGGGGACGAAGGTAGGATTGTTGTTGTTCAGTCGCACAGTCAAGTCCGACTCTTCGCGACCCCATGGACCAGATTACGCCAGGCCCTCCTGTCTTCCGCTGAAGTTTGCTCAATTTCATGTTCGTTGCATCGATGACCATCTCATCCTTTGCCGGAAGGCAGGATAAAAACAAATCAATAAACATGCCTGCGTGTTTGCATTTGTGAGCAGGGCCCTCGAGCCGGAGGCTTTGGCTGAGTCGGGGGTCTCTCTCTGCCTCTCTTTGCGCAGGACGGTTGGCGGAGAGCAGTCCCCTCCAGGGCCTCCTCCGGTGCCTCAAGGAGATCACTGCCAGGGGCCCCGACCCACGTGGTTCGCCAGCTAACAACGCCGGAGGAGAGACGAGACACTTGCGAGCGGAGGAGGAGACTGGCCACGGGAGACCGGCATCCCGAGAAGGTGAGCTCGCCCCTCTGAGGGGGACCTCCAGCCGAGGCGGGGTGGGCTGGGGAGGTCAGACTGCCTGAGCTGCCCTTACTGTCCCGGATGTGTCCTGGATGCCGTTACTGTCCTAGCATGATAAAAGGGTTGGAACACCTTCCCTATGAAGAAAGGTTAAAGCGCTTGGGGCTCTTTAGCTTGGAGAAACGACGGCTGAGGGGTGACATGATTGAGGTTTATAAGATTATGCATGGGATAGAGCAGGTTGAGAAAGAAGTACTTTTCTCCCTTTCTCACAATATAAGAACTCCTTGTGGGCACTCCATGAAATTGCTGAGCAGTCGGGTTAGAACAGATAAAAGGAAATATTACTTCACCCAAAGAGTGATTAACACATGGAATTCCCTGCCACAGGAGGTGGTGGCAGCTACAAGCATGGACAGCTTCAAGAGGGAATTAGATAAAACATATGGAGCAGAAGTCCATCAGTGGCTATTAGCCACAGGGTATAGATGGGAACTCTCAGTCTGGGGCAGGTGATGCACTCTATTCTTGGTGCTGGAGGGGGCAGCAGTGGGAGAGGGGCTTCTGGTGTCCTGGCCCCACTGCTGGCCCTCCTGATGGCCCCTGGTATATTTTGGCCACTGTGTGACAGAGTGTTGGACTACATGGGTCATTGGCCTGATCCAACATTGGCTTCTCTTATGTTCTTATAGGAACTCCCAGTCTGGGGCAGGTGATGCACTCTATTCTTGGTGCTGGAGGGGGCAGCAGTGGGAGAGGGGCTTCTGGTGCCCTGGCCCCACTGGTGGACCTCCTGATGGCACCTGGTATATTTTGGCCGCTGTGTGACAGAGTGTTGGACTACATGGGTCATTGGCCTGATTCAACATTGGCTTCTCTTATGTTCTTATGTGCCCCCAACAGGCTCAGGGAGCTGTGTGAAGGAAAGCCCCGCGAGCAGAGCCAGTCCTGCTGGCACCCCCTTGGGCAGCCCGCAGAGGGAAACGGCAGCCGGGAGCCCCGCCCTAGAGGCCGCCAGAGGGCACAGAGGTGAGCTGTGGACTTAGTGCGGTCTGACGTTCCTTGGAAGGTTCTACCCACCGTGGATCTGGGGAGAGCGTGGACAGGAAGGGGCAGGTTTGGGCACTTCTCCGCCCACATCCTGTGCCCTTTCCTCTCCGTTTCCCCTGGCACTGCCATCTGCCCCCCATCACCATCTGGCTTTTTAAAAAAACGTTAGTAGGTATCTCCCTGTAGTGTCATAACACTACAACAATAGACCTGCTACCCTTTGTAAAAAAAAAAAACACGGCAGAAAGCACTCTGGCGATAGGTGAGGGAGAACGGCTGGCGCAAGGGAATAGAGAGAGAGATCAGAGATCAGAAACCTTTAATGGCATAACATAAAGGAAAGTGCAATGAGTAAAATTAGGTACCAACCATGATTTCAGACATAAGATAAAAACGTTTTAAAGTTGAAACAATATCATCAGACATAATATCTCAAACAAGTTTTCAAGCGGAGGCTGGACGACCATCTTTCAGGTATGTTGTAGGTATGTGTTGTAGGTATGTAGGGCTACATTTCGGCTCTGCTCCTGCGGAGTGCAGGGGGGTTGGACTAGATGACCTGCAAGGTCCCTTCCAACTCTAACATTATAGGATTCTGTCTCAATCAAGAGTCCCCTGACTTTGACTGAGTGGGGTAGTTACCAACAGGGCGTTAGCCAAATACTCTGCCACCATTTCTATCACTTTAGGATACTTATCCGCCAACAGATATTGAGTAGTTCCCTCAAAAGAACCAGGATAATTAGAAATAACTGGGTCAAGAAGTTGTTTACGGAGTTTGTGGAACTTCGGACAATAAAGTAAGAGATGAGAAACTGAATCAGGTTCTAATGAACAGTGACTGCATAGTCTGTTCTCAAAAGGGATTTTCTGATACCTGCCCGAAAGGACGGCTGAAGGAAAAGTATTCAGTCTGGCTAACATGAAAGGCCAGCAGGGTAAGGGCTTAGTAAACAATCGCGTATAAGCACGTAAGAACATAAGAGAAGCCAATGCTGAATCAGGCCAATGGCCCATCTAGTCCAACACTCTGTCACACAGCGGCCAAAATATACCAGGTGCCATCAGGAGGTCCAGCAGTGGGGCCAGGACACCAGAAGCCCTCCCACTGCTGCCCCCTCCAGCACCAAGGATAGAGTGCATCACCTGCCCCAGACTGAGAGTTCCCATCTATACCCTGTGGCTAATAGCCACTGATGGACTTCTGCTCCATATGTTTATCTAATTCCCTCTTGAAACTGTCCATGCTTGTAGCTGCCACCACCTCCTGTGGCAGTGAATTCCATATGTTAATCACTCTTTGGGTGAAGAAGTATTTCCTTTTATCTGTTCTAACCTGACTGCTCAGCAATTTCATGGAATGCCCACGAGTTCTTGTATTGTGAGAAAGGGAGAAAAGGACTTCTTTCTCAACCTGCTCAATCCCATTCATAATCTTATAAACCTCGATCATGTCACCCCTCAGCCGTCGTTTCTCCAAGCTGAAGAGCCCCAAGCATTTTAACCTTTCTTCATAGGGAAGGTGTTCCAACCCTTTTATCATTCTAGTTGCCCTTCTCTGCACTTTTCCCGATGCTATAATATCCTTTTTGAGATGTGGCGACCAGAACTGTACACAGTACAGTTGCGGGGGCGAAGCGGCATCAGACCATCCCAACGCCATGAGAGCGCGCTGACGTGATCACACAGGGGAAAGTCCGTCTGTGGCCCATAGCAACCCGTTTGATAGTGGACTTTCCCTAGTGTTTTTTAACTCCGCTCCTGTGGCGGAGCAAAACGGGTTGCCGACGGGTGCCAGGTGCTGGCCAGATGTTCACGTCTCATCGCGCCTATTAAATCCGCCCAGCATTCGCGCCTATGACTTGGCTATCTGTGCGTGTGATTGCAGCCTGTGTTTCTTTAGTTATTTTTTTAAAAACATTTATTAGTTGCATTTCTTCCTCACGGAGCTCAGGGTGGCTTACAATATACATAAAATGCATAAAAAATCCAAAATCCCAACTCAGGGCTGCTATTAAATTAATCCAAATGCAGTCTTAAATAATACCATTTTCAACTGTCTCCTAGAGTATGGATTGCCTTCGAGCACCATGTCATGTTTATTGAAGGCATGATCTTGGTTTGGTTACACTCGATTCCCGGCAGATTCAGGTGGAGTAGCCGTCCTGGTCTGGAGCGGCACCTTATAAGGCCAACAAAGTCTTATTCACAGTATAACCTTTTGTGTGCACTAGTGTGGTTGCACGCAAAAGTTTATACCAGGAATAAAACTTTGTTGGTCTGAAAGGTGCCACTAGGGAATCAAGTCTTGTTTTGATTCCCGGCAGGTCTTCGTGGAATAATTATAATTGCAAGCATATTATTCCAGTCAATAAGATGCAATGGCCTAGTTGGTGGGAACACGCTTTGTTTAACACGTCGTGTCTCTGTTGTCTGAATCAGGACTGGTCTCAATAAGCGCCCCACTCTGTGCCGCGGGAAATGTACAGGAGTGTCCAGAGATGGAAGTGCGTGCGTGTTGAATGGGAGACCACCATCCCACAGTGCTCAGAGACAAAGCGATTCCAGATCCCTCAAGAGTGGGATGAAAAGATCACTTCTGACAGGTAAGATGGGAGGTGTCCAGAAGCAAGGGGGGGAGCGCCTGTGGTTTCTGGCCAAGCGTTTCCCTAAAGGTCCCAAGTCATGCCATTAACATTGTCCATCTTTGGGTCCATCTTCAGAATATTGTTGTGGCCCCCTTCTTGATGGCTAGCCAGTGCTGGGTGTGTGTCTTGTTGCTGTATTGCAGAAGCACAGACTTTCAAACTGGGCACCGAGTTCTGTGTCCTGGAAAATCTAAGCAGTCAGTTTTAGAGATGAACAAAGCTGGGTGGAATCTCTAGCATCAGAGATGGAGCTGAGCAGGGGTTTGGCTGCAGAGTCTCGGGACGGGGCATTAAATCCCTGTGTGGTTACAGCTGTGGTCACCGTATCTCAAAAGGACCTCACAAAGCTGGAAAAAGTAGAGAGAAGGACAGCCAAGGTGACTGGGGGGTTGGAGCACCTCCCTTAGGAAGAAAGGCCGAAGACTTTTCGGGACTTTTCGGTTTGGAACAGAGACGATTAAGGGGGGCATGACAGATGTTTATAAAATTATCCATGGGGTGGAGACAGTTGACGGAGAGAAATTTTCTCCCTCTCCCAAAATACTAGAACTCGAGGGCATCCAATGAAACTGATGGGCAGTAGGGTCAGGACAGATAAAAGGGTGGAAATGACAAGGGAGTTGTTACCGGCTAAATATCAGGAGAAACTTCCTGACTGTCAGAGTGATTGAGCAGTGGAACAGTCTGCCTCGGGAGGTGGTGGATGCTCCTTCGCTGGACATTTTCAAGCGGAGGCTGGGCGACCATCTTTCGGGTATGTTGTAGGTATGTAGGGCTCTCTTTTGGCTATGCTCCTGCAGAGTGCAGGGGTTGGACTAGATGACCTGCAAGGTCCCTTCCAACTCTAACATCCTATGATTCTATGATTCGGACTTCTTTACTCAATGTGGAATTCGCTGCCAGTAGCTGTACAGGTGGCCACAGGCACAGACTGCTCTGAAAGGGGACTAGGCAGGTTCATGGAGGAGAGGTCTATCAGCAGCAATAAATGGAACCTCCACATTCAGGGGCAGCGAACCTCTGATTCCCAGTGCCAGGGGGCAGCATCAGGGGAAGGCCTTGGGCTCTGTGGCCCATTGTTGGACCTCCAGAGGAGCTATTTCATCGCTGTGTGAGACAGGATGCTGGACAAGGTGGGCCCTCATTAGTCTGATCCAGCAGGTCTCTCCTGATGTTCTGTGCCCTCCTTCTGAGCAGCAGATGCAGACGCAATTGAGCAAAGATGCATTTGCGGAACGGAAGAAGAGACCGTGTCGTGTCGTCATTAGAGGGCTGGACCGGGGAAGGCTGCTCAGCCCTGAACCCTGCTGGGTGACTTTGAGCCAGTTATTCTTTCCCTCTACCTCGCAGCGTTGGGGTGAGGATCCAGTGGAGGGATGCCACGTGTGTCTTGAAGAAAGGGTGGGAAAGAAACCTGCAGTAAAACAATAAGCCCCTCCGTTCAAGGGCCAGAATTCAGTTCCATTGCAAGCTCACCCAAGTGTACATTGTAAGACCTCTCTAACTACCTAGGGGGCACGTGTGGGTTTTTTAGTTACAAAATTCAGGGGGGGGAGTACAGATTTCGTGTCACATATGAGCTGTAAAAATAATACGCAATCTTCAAATATTATACTACCAATTAACCTGCATTAGATCCTCTCAATAAAAAGAGACCGTCTTTTAATTTCGTTCACTTTCTCAAATCAGGTAATACCCTTCAAGAATTATGTTTTGTTCATTCACGCATGCTTCCAGATTGTAAGTTGAGTGTTAGAGAAATTCCAAAGCAGGATCTAATATCCTTCTTCGTTCTTTTATTATTGAGCACGAGATAGATTGATCTTTGTTCTTAAGTTAGTTCTCTAATATCGAACCTTTTTACCTTCAGTCTCTCACCCAAGATCTGTTAATCAGCCCCCCCCCCGCCCCCCGCCCCCGGTCTTCTCCAGACAGGCTGAGTCATGGCGTCACAGCGTGTGAAGACTCTGATACCTTTGTTTAGAAAAGAGAAGGATCGTTTTGTCCTCTTGTGTTCCTCCTTGGAATTCGCAGTGTTCTGATAAGAAGGGGTAGCGTGAACTGTATGAACGCTGTACAAAGAGCAGGACTTGTATTGTCCTTCAAGTTGTTTGGGCCTGCCTTTTGTCTTCTGTTTGTTAAAAAAGATGAATCTTGTGTCTGTTAAAACATGCCAGCTTACTGAGCACTTTTGGTGGGCTGGTATCAGAACGACTTAAATAAACCGCCTGCTCTTCTTGCAAAAAGCCTTGAAGTGATTTTATTCCTCTCAGACAGATCTCAGAAAAGCGGGAATCATCTGGTCTTTGAATGATTTCTCCTGACACAGAGTCATCTCTTCCAGTTTAGCCTTAAATGATATGATGTCTTGCTTTGTTACCCACTTTACGAATGAGGCAGGTTGTAAATCTAGAGGCATACTGTCATCAATGCTCCCTCTAAGCGGTGGAGTCTTGTGAGCAACAATTCTGCTCTGTGAGCTACTGGCATTAAAGCTGTGAGCGATCAGTTCAGCTACTGCATAAACTAGTTTGCTCTGGAGCCATCCTTCCTGAGCTGAGACAAAAATGTGTGAGCTGGAGGCTAAAAAACTGTGAGCTAGCTCACACTAACTCGGCTTAGAGGGAACACTGACTGTCATGATCTGTGCAGGACTGGGAGACAAGGCCTAGAGGCCTAGGCCCTTGGAGACCTGTGTGGGAGTGGAAAGCCTACAATCCCCATAATGCTTAGCGATGGTTGTAACTAATCGGTGTACAGGGACTGTGGGAGGAAATTGTAACTTGCTCTGTGAACTGTGAAACTGCGTTCTTTTCTCTTCTGCAGTTTTCCCTCTCACAGAATTGAACTGAGGGGACAGGCTGGTCTGAGAGAAAGATCCCTCACTTGGGATTGAGTGAGTACAGACAGGAGGCCTGGTATAAGAGGGCTGTGGGCCTTGAAGTAGTAACCAATTAAGAAGAAATAGGTAGTCGCGTTAGATTTGTTTATTTTGCCTTTAAACACTGTTATATATTTTAAAGCACCTTGTCTTGTTATCCTTGCCTCATCACTGTATTAATAAACCATTTGTTTAATGTTCTCTGCCTGGTCACCACACCTATAGATCTTCTTCGTGGTCTCTGTGCATCACACCCATGGGATTCAGTGCGCCTGCGCTGACCTGGTCGGTGTCTATACAAAGCTCACAACGGGATTTTCGCGCCCTCCACCCCCAGGCATGCGCAGGAACCCCACCGCGCATGCCCAAGGGGCGGGGGCACGGACATCCCGTCAGTTCTCTTCTGACCGCCTCGCTGTTAGCAGCCTGCGTTGGTGTCTCTGAGAACACTTTACCTCAGACTAGGATCCAACTTTTTTTCTCAAAAATTTTTTCTTTATCTTTTTTTATCCGATCTTCTGAACTCCGTTCAGTTGATTTTTTCTTTCAATTCCATTCTTTTTCGTGGATTTTTTTCCAGTCTCCGGACCTTTCTCCCCCCCCCCCCCCTTCATCCTACCGGGTTGAAGGGCCCACCTCCATTGTTTATGGAAAGTCGAAAGTGGGGGTGCTTCAAGAGGTGCTCTTCCTGCGGGAGCAAATTAGCCTTGAGGGACGAGCACTCACTCTGTGTTTTTTGTTTGGGGGAGACTCACCGGCCTGACGCCTGTTCTATCTGCGCCCGTTTCTCCAACCAAACGAGAAAAAACAGGGCCGCTAGGCTGAAGGTCGCGTTGTGGGAGTCGGCACTCGCTCCTCCAGCGCCCGAGATGGAATCCGATCCGTCTACGTCGAGACAGGCCGTCTCGACATCGAAGTTTTCCGTGTCGACACAGAGGGATCCCCCAACACTGAAGCCTCCCAAGGTAGGGAAATCTTCCTCGGATACCGGAGGGGCCCCTACGAAGAAGTCTAAGTCGAAGACGACTTCATCTGTGTCGACACCGGTAAAAAAGCCCAAGAAGGATAAGACGAAGACCCTGGGCTCAAGCAAGACGGGAGACACGCATAAGTCTCACGGTGTGAGCGGCGTTAAATCTCCTCGGGGCTCTGCTTTCCGTGCGGATGCACCTCAGCAAACCCCGCGACCATCCCATCCGACACCGGAGCTGACGAACATCATGGTGGAGCCTCCGATACAGATCCTGGACTCTCCACCACGTCAGTCTGAACCCCCCATGTCGGAAGTTCCCCACCGTCGTAATCCTCTCCAGTCGATGTCGCCTCCTCCTGCCGACCTCGACCTGGCCTCCAACGTCCAAGTACTGGAGTCTCGATCCCCTTCTCCGGTCTCCTGGGCTAGTGGTCAGTCCGATCGCTCCCGGCATCGGCCTCGAGACCACTCCAGGTCTCCATACCGTTCTGACCGTCGTGAGCAGGAGTCCTATGGTCCTCGCTACGACAGGTACCACGCACCATATCTGTATCGACCTCCGAAATTTTCCATCGAACACAAGCCTGAGATGCCATACTGGTTCTCCTCGCTCCCGTGGAATGTCCCTGGATATCCGGATCCTTGGGAACCTCGTCGATACCGCTCACGCTCACCTCACCGCCAAGCTTCGGCGACAGTGTCGAAACCTCCACCGTCTCCTCGTCCTTCCGCCCATCCCGACACTGCCACTGCTCCACCAATGCTGATGGCTGAGCCACCACTACCGAGGCCTCAAGAGTTAAATTCCGACTCCGCCTCTTCGAACGGTGACTCCGATGTCGATGATCCGGAGGACGCACTTTCCAATGTCGAACCCCCCCTCAACAACCGATCTCCGGGAGCAGCCCGATCTCTCCTTCGGAGGACATGTCCTCATACGGGGACTTGGTAAGGCGTATGGCACACTCTCTTGCCCTACCGATCATCCAACCCCAACCGTCTGCAGCTGATGAAGTGTACGACATCATCGAGATCGATGCATCTTTACCGATGTCCAAGCACCTCTTGAAAGCGGTCCAGTCCCCTTGGGCCAAACCATCATCGGCACCGGTCTCTACCAAACGGTTAGACCACATGTACCGAGTTCAAGAAGAAGGAGCTTCCTTCCTCTACCTCCATCCCCGCCCAAATTCGTTGGTTGTTTCGACATCCTCGAAGAATAAAAGCTCTAATTCCACTCCATCCGACAAGGAGAGCAAAAAAATCGACGCCTACGGTCGTAGGGTGTACTCCTCCGCGGCCCTGGGGATAAAATCCTCCAATTATTTGGCCTGTTTCGGGAGGTATCAATATGCCTTATGGCAAAGAATGTCGGCGCTCCTCCCATCCATGCCGGATGACAAGTTGGCCGAGGCTAGAGCAATCCAGAAGGAAGGCCTGCTAGTGGCCAAACAACTTCTGAACACAACAAAACACTCGTTGGATGCCTTTTCCTCATCGATGGCATCTGCAGTGTCGATTCGCTGTCATGCATGGCTACGCACCACCTCTCTCCCCCAGGACACCAGGTCCTATATCGAAGATCTCCCCTTCGATGGGGATGGTTTATTCCACTCCTCCACTGACGCCGCCTTGCAGGAGCTGGATAAGAATATCAAGGCTTCGAAATCACTGGGAGTTTCGGCACCACAACGGTCTTACTGACAGAGGTCCTGGTCCAGGTACACCCCCGTCGTCCGTACCCTACAAAACCGTCCCCAGACATGGCCTGGAGACCCCGTCAATCTCCGAACCATGGCAAGCCGTCATACCAGTCGAAACCGAGGTCGGGCACGCAACACCCACAGTCGAGACCAAAGTCCAACTGTGGACCCAAACAGGGTCTTTGACTCCACTCTCCCGATATCGACAGAAGGGACCCGCCTCCGTCCCTTCTTGCCCATATGGAAAACCATCACCTCGGATGCCTGGGTTTTATCCATCGTGACCGATGGTTATTTTATCGAGTTCCTCGACCTCCCACCTTTACCGACCTTCCGTTCCACCCTCCCTCCCCCGTCCTCCTTCAGGAAGTCGACTCCTTACTGGAGAAGGGGCGATAGAGCCTGTCCCGAAAACTTCCGAACGGATGGGATTCTATTCTCGGTACTTCACCGTACCGAAACGCGACGGAGGGCTGCGCCCCATCTTGGATCTTCGGGATCTCAATATCTACATACGATATCGAAAATTCAAGATGACGACCCTACAGGCTATCCTCCCATTGATTCCACAAGGCGCCTGGATGGCTACCATCGACCTCCAGGACGCCTACTTCCACCTCAACATCCACCCGTCTCACAGGGAGGTACCTCCGATTCGCGATAGGAGAACATCATTATCAATATCGATGCCTCCCTTCGGAATCTCTACGGCACCGAGGGTCTTCACCAAGACCATGGTAGTTGTCGCAGCCCACCTCCGCCTTCAGGGGATCACCATCTTCCCCTATATCGACGACTGGCTTCTGGTGGCCGATTCCCCGACCTCTCTGAGCAAGGACATTGCGTTCACACTACACCTTCTTTCATCACTCGGTCTTCAGGTGAACCTACAAAAGTCCTACCTTCAACCATCTCAGAAGGTTCAGTTCATCGGGGCCTTACTCGACGCCGTAGCCAGCAGGGCCTTCCTACCGTTGGACAGAGCCCAAACCTTGTCCACCCTAGCAACCTCGGTTCGCGACTCTCCATCCTCAACGGCGTATGATGTTCAGCGCCTCCTCGGGCACATGTCCGCCACGACCTCGGTCCTCCCCTAGCGAAACTCCACATGAGGCCACTGCAACTTTGGTTTCTGAAGAGCTTCCGTCTAAACAAAATGCCTCAGTCGAAGGTCCTAACCCCTACACAAACCGTACAGGACTCCCTCAACTGGTGGACTGCTGTTCCAAATATTACCCAGGGTCCAAAACGTGGAAGCGGATCTGATCAGCAGGGGCCACACTCACCACCACGAGTGGGAACTGAACCAGGTCTACCTCCAACCGCTCTTCGACTGCTGGGGGACCCCATCAGTCGACGTGTTCGCCTCTCGGGTGAACACGAAATGCAAACAGTTCTGCTCCCAAGGAGGGTGGGATCCTCTCTCCTTAGGGGACGGCCTTCTCCTACCCTGGACCGGCTCATTCCTGTACATGTTCCCCCCACTGCCCCTGCTCTTGAGAGTGGTGCACAAGGTGGCCAACTTCGACCGGACTGCGTCCTCGTAACTCCGTGGTGGCCCAGGCAACCCTGGTTCCCCATTCTACTGCGTCTGGCAGGAGGCAGGTTCCACCACTTCCCCAACGTGCAAGACCTCCTCACCACCGAAGGGGGCATGGTGCTGCACCCGCAGGTGAACAACCTAAAACTGACTGCCTGGAGGCTCCAACCGTGAGTTTCTCCGCCCAGGTCTCAGAGGTGCTGTGTAATGCGAGGAAGGAATCTACCCGCTCATCCTACCACAGGAAGTGGCAAAAGTTCCTCTTCGTACCTAGACACGTCTACGGACGCTCCGAATTCCGTGAGCCTGGACAAAATTCTGGACTTTCTCCTGTCCCTTAGAGACCAGGGCCTATCCCACTCGTCAGTAAAAGTTTACTTGGCGGCCATCTCCGCTTACCACCAGGGCTTGGATGGACACACAATTTTCTCCCATCCGACCTCGAAGCGATTCATGAAGGGCCTCCTTCGACTATACCCTCCTGTAGCTGCACCTACAGAACTGTGGGACCTACCACTGGTACTACGACAACTTACCAGACGGCCGTTTGAACCGATGGCTACTTGTGACCTCAAGTATGCGACGTGGAAAACGGCTTTCCTAGTGGCTATCACCTCGGCCAGAAGGGTTAGCGAACTCATGGCACTCCGACATGATCCACCCTGCCTGGTCTTCCTTCCAAACGGCGTACGCCTCGTACCGGACTTGACTTTCGTTCCAAAGATTGTTTCAGAGTTCCATCTCAATACTGAAATATTCTTACCTGATTTTTTCCCACATCCGGAAGATGACGGGCAACGCTTGCTCCATACCCTGGATGTCAAGAGGGCTCTCCTCTTTTACTTAAATCGGACTCTGTCAACCAGACGTGACAACTCACTGTTCCTGTCGTACAACTCGCCCTCCCTAGGGCTCCGCATTACGTCTCAACGGCTCTCTAAATGGATTGTCGAGACGATTCGATTGTGCTACTCTCTGGCGAAGCGGTTGCCTCCCTCTCGTCTGAGAGTGCACTCTACCAGGTCCATGGCGACCTCAACGGCCTTTCTGAAGGGCGCATCTCTCTTGTCCATCTGTAGAGCGGCTACGTGGTCCACGCCAACCACGTTCATCAAACACTACGCTCTGGACGTCCGTGCCCAGCAGAAGGGTGACTTGGGTCGTCTGGTCCTCTCCTCTACGGCTCCCTGAGTCTGACAGCACCCACCTCCAGGTGAGCCACTGCTTTTTAATCTCCCATGGGTGTGATGCACAGAGACCACGAAGAAGATAAACAGGTTGCTTACCTGTAACTGATGATCTTCGAGTGGTCATCTGTGCATTCACACCGCCCGCCCGTCCTTCCCCACTGCTGTCATCCTCAGCTATTCTCATACATGGCTAGGCTTGATAGCGGTCAGAAGGAACTGGCGGGATGTCCGTGCCCCCACCCCTTGGGCATGCGCAGTGGGGTTCCTGCGCATGCCTGGGGGCGGAGGGCGCGAAAATCCCGTTATGAGCTTTGTATAGACACCGACCAGGTCAGCGCAGGCGCACTGAATCCCATGGGTGTGAATGCACAGATGACCACTCGAAGATCATCAGTTACAGGTAAGCAACCTGTTTTTCTTGGCTTTAAAAGGGGCATATTAGTTGGGCTTGGGAGGGTACTCTGGGCCTTCTCAAGGGGACCCTAAGTCCAGAGTGGTGGCAGCTGAAGGTGGCAACACGCTGGGGTCATGACAGGTACATAGACAAATCTGCATAGTTGTGTAGGTGGTAGGATTCCTTGTTTTGGTTCCTCTGGAGTCGCCTGGAAGGAGGCAACATCAGGGGAAGGCCTGGGCCTCTGTGACTGGTGTGATCCAGCTGGGCTCTTCTGGTGTTCTTATCAGGGGAAGGTCTCGTCCTCTGTGCCCTGTAAAGGTAAAGGTTCCCTTGCTCGAAAGCCAGTCGAATCCGACTCTAGGGTTGCGGTGCTCATCTCCGTTTCAAAGCCGAAGAGCCAGCGCTGTCCAAAGACGTTTCCGTGGTCATGTGGCCGGCATGACTAAACACCAAGGTGCACGGAACGCTGTTACCTTCCCACCGAATTGGTACCTATTCATCTACTTGCAATTTCTTGCTTTCGAACTGCTAGGTTGGCAGGAGCTGGAACTAGAGACAGGAGCTCACCCCATCATGCGGCACCCGGGTCTCGAACTGCTGAACTACTGACCTTCCACAGCCTGCAGTTCAGCGTCTTAACCACTTGAGCCACCGCAGTAGTTGGCCTCTAATAGGAACTAGTGTGAGACATGATGCTGGACTGGTGGGCAGTGTTCTAAGCTGAGTTACTGTGAGCTGGCTCACAGTTTTTTACCCTCTGGCTCACACATTTTGTCTTAGCTCAGAAAGGATGGCTCCAGTCCAAAGCAAACTAATTTATGCAGTAGTCATCTGCCTGCTCACAACTTTAATGCTGGTAGCTTACAAAGCAGAATTTTTGCTCACAGAGCTCCACAGCTTAGAGGGAACATTGCTAGTGGGCCTTCACTGGTCTGATCCGGCAAGGCTCTTCTTACGTTCTTATTTAATAAACTATGCCTGCTTTTTCATTCTTCTCTCTTTTTCTTCTGGTTGCAGCTCAGGGTGGTGACCCCCAAGTTCCAGGCGCTCCGTCCTGCACCTCCAGCTCCGGAGCCAGTGCCGAGGCAGAAGACCCCCCCAAGAAGAGGTGTCCAAGCCTAGACCAGTCTCCGCCTCTCTGTCGCTGGGGGAAAGCAGATGCTCAGGAGTGTCGGGCAGTGGACGGTGACCTGGGCCCCGTGTTGTCTCACAAGCTCGACCGCCTGTCCGAGGACATGAGCGCCATTTGCAGAGACGTCTCCCGGCTGCAGAGTCACATGGACAGGCTGGAGCAGGACGCCCGGGGCTGGGTCCTCGAGCTGGCCGCTCTCCGCATGGAGAACCGGTGCCTGAGTGAGTACGTTCGGCGGATGGAGAGCCGCTGCCGCACCCTGGAGGGCCGCTCCCGCCGCAACAATCTGCGCCTCCTGGGCTTGCCGGAGGGTGTCGAAGGCAGCGATGCCGTGTCCTTCCTGCAGAAGACGCTTCCTGCCTTGCTGGGCTGGCAGCTGGATTCCCCGCCCCTCGAGATCGAGAGCGCTCGCCGCGTGCAGGGTGGGGTGTCTTGGGACCCCAACGGGAGGCCTCCCCGCGCCCTGGTGTTCCGCCTGCTGCGCTTTGCGGACAAGGCCACCATTCTGCAGGCCGCGCGTACACGACCTCTCAGTTACGCCGGCACGCAGGTCACCATCTTGCCGGACTTCTGCTCTTTGCCCTCTCCGCGCAGGAGGGTCCCTTTGGGGGCATTCCGGAGAACCAGATGGGCAGCGGACCTCTGCTTTGCCGCCAGGCACTCCTCCTGTTACGCCTGGGCCCAAGGAGTTCGGGAGCCTCTGGCCGGTTCTGGGTCCCTCGCAGGGGAGAGAGAGGGCAGGGTTTCTAAAAAGACAGGGACGGGTAGCTGGAACACAGGTCCATCGGCAGGTGCCGCGTGTCACAGAATATGTCATTCTACAGGTAGCCCCGAGTAACGCAGCCCGTGATGCTGCCTGCACTCTGGTGGAAACGCAGAAGAAACTGGGTTTGGTTGGTCTAGCCTTTGGACCAGTTTAGACTGCCTTTTCCATTCAGTGTATTCATCCCACAGGAGCGCCAGATGCTGTACTTTCAAGAACAGGCGGCAAGAGTCAATCAGCACAATCGCACCCTATTTTTTTTTTGGTAAATACAATTTATTATTGGATATATCACATGTTCAAACATTTTCAACCAACCTACATACCCGTTTTTCTAATTCCCCCTTCTCCCCCCCCCAAACAGGACTTCCCGCACCGCTCCAACCCCATTAATATCTCTCTTATTCTATTACAATTATTTCTAAACTTATTTTCTCTAGCAAACGGTAACAATTCAAAAATCTAATTCTATTTCATTTTCCACTTAATAACTATCAAAACAGATCAAACCACGTTTAATGTCCCAGTTCTTCAACAAGTATTTTTGAAAGTCTTTCCAGTCTTCAAAAAAGGTTTCATCTTCTTCGTTGTTTAATTTTCTTGTTAATTTGTCCATTTCTGCTAAAAACAACGTCTTTTTAATCCATTCCCATGTTTCAGGTACTTTATCTTGTTTCCAACATTGAGCAAAAGTCAGTCTTGCTGCTGTAGTCAAGTACCATAGTAGTGTTCTCTTGGCTACATTTATTTCTTCCATTTTAAGACCTAACAATAACATCTGTGGGTCTTTCTTAAAAGTACATTTCAAAATTTTTTGTATCTCATTGTGGATCTCTGTCCAATACTTTACTGCCTTATCACATGTCCACCACATATGGTAAAAAGACCCCTCATGTTTTTTACATTTCCAACATTTGTTGGACATACTTTCATTTATGATAGCAATTTTTTTAGGCGTCATATACCATCTGTACATCATTTTATAACAATTTTCTTTAACATTTACACACGTTGAAATTTTCATTGATTTTTTCCACAAATATTCCCAAGATGTCATTAGTATCTCATTATTAACATTTACAGCCCATTTTATCATTTGCTCCTTTACAACTTCATCCTCAGTATACCATTTCAATAACACCTTGTACAATTTAGAGATCATTTTTTTATCTTTCTCAAGCCATACAGTTTCAATTTCAATATTCTTTGCTCTAAAACCATGCTCTCTTTTATCGGTCTTAAATAGATCATAAATCTGTCTGTACTTCAACCAATCATATTCAAATTCAACATCAAATCTATCTTTTAACACAAAATTTTTCCCTTCAGATTTTAAAAGGTTTTTGTATGGTAGCCAGTCTAGTCCTTGGTTTCTTGAATATGGATTAATTACTTCCGCTGGTACAATCCAAAGTGGTCTTTCTTCTGAGAAGAATTTTCTATATCTCATCCATGTCCCGAACAGTGATTGTCTTACAAAGTGGTGTTTAAAAAATTTATCCACTTTCTCTTTTCCATACCATAAATATGCATGCCATCCGAATTTATTATCATGTCCTTCCAGGGCCAATAACTTCTTATTGTCCAAATTAATCCACTGTTGCAACCATGTTAAACAGACGGCATCATAATACAGTCTTAAATTCGGTAATTGTAAGCCTCCTCTCTCTTTTGCATCACATAAAATTTTCATTTTAATCCTTGGCTTTCTTCCTGCCCATACGAATTTAGATAGTTCTTTCTGCCACACATCCAATACCTTCCTTTGTTTTAATATTGGAATAGTCTGAAACAAAAACATCAAACGTGGTAAAATATTCATTTTTACAGTTGCGATTCTTCCCATCAGTGATAAATTCAAAGTGTCCCATTTCTTCATATCTTGTTGAATCTTATGCCACACCTTTTCATAATTGTTTTTAAACAAGTCAATATTTTTCATGGTTAATTCAATTCCAAGATATTTGGTCTTCGTGACCACTTCACATTGAACTTTCTCTTGCAATTCTGTTTGTCTTTGTTTCGTCATATTTTTACACATCACTTTGGTTTTACTTTTATTAACATAAAATCCCGCAACTGACCCAAACTCTTCAATTTTTTCCATCAATTGTGGTATTTTCTCTATTGGGTCTTGAATCATAAACATTACGTCATCTGCAAATGCCCTGTACTTGTAGGCAAAGCCTTTCACTGTAAGTCCTTCAATAGTATTGTCTTTCCTTATCGCTGTCAATAATATTTCCAACATCCAAATAAACAGCAACGGGGATAATGGGCAACCTTGACGTGTTCCCTTTTGGACTCGGAAGAAGTCCGTCCTTTCTTTATTTATATTCAAAGCCGCTTTTTGTTCTGAATATATTGCCACAATCATATTTAAAAAAGACTGTCCAATATCCATTTTTTCAATAACTTGTAGCATAAATTCCCAGTTTAAATTGTCAAAAGCTTTTTCCGCATCTAAGAAGAGGAATCCTACTTCTTTTTCGGGATGCTTGTCATAATATTCAATTGCATCTATCACCACTCTCAAGTTGTCTCTGATTTGTCTATTTGGTAAAAATCCAGCTTGTTCTTCCGCTATTGTATCTTTCAAATACTTTTTCAGTCTCTCAGAAAGTATTTTTGCAAATAGTTTGTAATCATTATTTAATAGCGAAATCGGCCTATAGTTCTTTACTTGAGTCAAATCCAAACCTTCTTTAGGTATCAATGAAATGTTTGCTTCTTTCCATGAATCTGGGATCCGTTTAGTCTGTCTTATCTCATTCGACAGAAGTACTAAAATAGGGGTTAGCTCCTCTTTAAATTTCTTATAGAATTTTGCTGTAAAGCCATCTGGTCCTGGAGCTTTGCCCAACTTTGCATCCTCTATCGCCATTGTCACTTCTTCTTTCGTTACTAAACCATTTAATAATTCCTTAATTTGTTTTCCCAGCTCTGGAACTTCAATCTTCTCCAGATATTTCTTGATTCTCTGTTGGTCAATTCCTTTCTTTTGGAATAATTTAGCGTAGTATTTAAAAAAAAGCTCTTTTTATACCATTCAGATTCATCACATCTTTTCCATCTTCAACAATCTTAGATATAAAGTTTCTTTCTTTTCTATTTTTCAGTTGCCATGCTAAAAACTTCCCTGGTTTGTTTGCACCCTCAAATGCTTTTTGTTGTAATTTTTTCAGATTCCAATATAATTCTCTGTTCAAAAGAACATTCAGCTGATCTTGCAAGAAGTGGATTTCCTTAATAATCTTCTTCTTCCCTGGTCTTTTTTTAATTCCCTTTCTTTTTGTCGAATTTTTTCATGAAGGTCTTTCTGTTGCTGAATCTTTTGCTTTTTATCTTTGGAGTTCAGAGAGATAAGCATACCTCTCATTACTGCTTTGTAAGTATCCCATACAACTTGTATATCCGTTCCTTTATTCAAATTCAATTCAAAAAAACTTTTGGTTTCCTTTTTTAAAATTTCATTAATTTGTTTTTGATCCAGTAAATCTTCATTAATTCTCCAAAATAACTGTTTGGGTTTTGCTTTAGATATCCAAAGTAGGGGATTATGATCAGAATTAGTTTTCGGTAAAATTTGTATTTTATAAGTTTTTTGCGCCATCTCCTCTGACATCCAAATCATGTCAATTCGAGAAAAGGAGTTATGTCTATTCGAATAAAACGTATAGTCCTTAGTCTTAGGATTCCACTTCCTCCAAACATCTTCTAATTTCTCTTGTTTCATCAATTGGAAAAAATTTTTGGTAACTTTCCAGCTATTTCTCCACTTGCTTTGGACTTTCTATCCAATGTGTTGTTCACTGTACCATTAAAGTCTCCCGCAAGGACAATTTGGTCATAGTTCAAACACTCCAACTCTTTAGCCAAATCATTAAAAAAAGTCTCTTTTGCACCGTTGGGTGCATAGATATTAACAAGCAATGTCTTTTTTCTGTCCATAAAGATTTCCACGCCAACATATCTCCCTTCTTTGTCGGAAAAAATTTGTTTAGGATCCAAATCTTTTGAAATGTAAATCACTGTTCCTTTTTTCTTGTTAAATGCTGAAGAATGAAATTCTTCTCCCAATTTTTTATTAGTCAGATATTTATCATCTTGTTTTCTTATGTGTGTTTCTTGTAGACAAATTATATTACATTTTTGCTTTTCCAGCCAATGATTCACCAGTCTTCTTTTACCTGGTGAATTTAGTCCATTTACGTTCCAAGATAAAAATTTGTAATCCATAATGACGTTGAATTAAATATCTTTAAAATCGTCCAAATTGCTCGCTTTAAATCTATATAAGTCTCCTTCGGTTTTAAGAGTTGATCTCACCGAGTTGTACATAAATGTAAGTCCATATGGAATCTCCCATCTGAACCTGATATTCATTTCTTTTAACCTGTCTGTCAATTTCTTGAATTTCTTTCTGTCTTGTAGAATCGATCTCGGAATTTCTCTCAAAATTATTATTTTCTTTCCATTAATTTCCAACGGTTGTGTAAATTGTTTCTTGAAAACGTCTTCCTTCATCTTTGTTGTCACAAATTGAACAATTACATCTCTGGGTAATTGCTTTCTTTTTGGCATACGCTGAGTTTACTCTGTAAATCAAGTCAAAGTCTGCATCCAAATCTCCTTCGTCTTCCCCTATGTAAGTTGTCAATGTCTTAATTACTAGAGCCCGTAAATCTTGATCCTCCTCCTCTTCTATCCCTCTCAATCTCAAATGATTCTGAGTAGCCCTATAATCCATTATGGTCTCCAGCCTTGTATTTTCTGACAGGGTTTTTTTAACCCTTTGTTCCATATCTTCAGATTTTGTCACCAAACTTTTGACTTCCTTTTTGAGTTCTTCTGTATCTTTCTTAATCCCTGACACTTCTGCAAGTACCAGTTCCTTCAATTCTTCCATATTTTTTTTCTGTACTTGAATTTGCACTTGCTCTATTTGCTCCAATTGTTGTTGCAACTGTGATTCTATTTGTTTTCCAAGATTCTCAGTCATCCGTTTTTCCATCGCCTCCATAGCTGCTTGCCACTCTTTTTTTTCCTTTGCAGTCATTCTTGGGCTGGGTGATGAAGCAGCTCTAGGTCTTGTTCGCAAATCCGTCTTGGAGGCCACTTCAATATTAGTTAGTCTTTATATTAGCCGTCTTCAAGCCAAATCGCCAACTTTAAAACTTGTTTAAACACTTTTTCGGCCTGAAAATAACGTTTTAAATTTTAGTCCTCCCCAAAATGTCGGGCGCAATTTCTCTATGATTTTCCGGCTAGAGTAGGCTCCTTCCGAACTTCCTGTTCTCCTGTCCGTCTCTATAATCCAACTTCCGGTAAAGGTGGTGTCGCATAATAAAATGTCCATCCGCTTCAAACACAACAGCCTCTGAAAACCTCCACTCTAGCCCACTTCCTGTATCACAGAGTCACAGTTAGTTTCGTTTCTACTACGTAACGTTTAGACTTGGCTGACCACAGGAATGCAAAACAAAGTCTCTTTTCAGCCTTTTTCTCTAACGGAAAGCTTTCTTTTTACTTTTAATTCAAGCGGAATAGTTCCTTAAGGGTTTCAACGCTTATCCGTACGTTTATCACAGTCTTCTTTGAACCGGTAAGCGCTTAATCGTATATTTGTTACCTTGCTTGTAGTTTCGGGGTATCGCGGTGCTTCTTCTGTAAACGATGTTAATCAGATGATGAAGAGATCGGTAGATGGCGAATTTATGCTGAATTCTCAGCCCGGCTGGCATCTGTAGAGTTGATTTGCAACTGCCCTCTTCACGGAGGGAGATCAAAGTGTAAACAAGCTTCCTCCGAAGCTTATCCACACCGATCTCAACCCCCCCTCAGGCTTCGCTGCTTGCTTGCCACTCCCCGCCTGGAGAGTGCTGCGCTGGGCCAAGTAGAGCCCAAACTGTCGTCAGATGCCGCAGTACACTCTGCACAACTCGCAAAGTGTGTCAATTCGCCATTTTCCCCGACCGGAAGCCCAGCACAATCGCACCCTATTGACCCTGCCGGGCTTCCGGAGCCAGTTGCAGCTGTGACGGCAGGGATTGACCCGGGCAGTGGGCACGCACCAGGGTCCCTTGATCCAGCAAAGTCAGTCTTGCCTACTCAGACACTGGAAGCAGCTCTCCAGGGTCTGAGGGGGGGAGATTTTTCACATCCCCTCCCTCCTGACCCGTTTCAACTGGAGATGCCGGGGACTGAACCTGCACTGTAGTGTTTGATGAAAGTGGATGTTCTGCTGCTGAGCCGCAGCCCCTGAGGGGTTCTCGGTCTTTAGTATCCTACGTCCCACCGATCACTCTGTCAAGGAACCCGGGTCCCACCATGATAGAAACAAATAGCCCTCCATTCCCGAGAAGGACGTTGATACAGGCATCCTATTCTTATTATAATTATATATCGTTTACGGTAAGTTTTAAAGAGACAAGATAAACCTGGACAAACACGACCTAATCACAAAACAAGTATAAAGCCAACAGTCATGAGAGCCTGGCCCACAATTCAAACAGTCATCAAGACTTGCAAAGAAAATAACTGTGTATTCTAATCTGAAGCACGACGACATCATAAGCGTAAGAAAATCCTTGAACAAAGTTACATAATCAACGTCGTCTCCGGATTACATAACAACGTTTCAATGACGGATCTTCTTCAGGAAATATTCTGTAGCGTACAAAAATACAATTCTTTAAAATATATACTATGCAAACAACAAGAGACAATATAAAACCTTAGTGCAATCTGTAACAGACAACAAGTCTTAAGAAATCTGTAATGTAATAATGTTCTTGTCCTCTTATTTGATTTCAGTAAATTTTCTCTGTTTGTTTCATTACAGGAAAGAGAGCAGGAGAATTTGCCAACAGTTCAGAAGCGGGGGCTATCCAGAAACTATAGTCACTAGTGCATAGTGCAGCTTTAAGGGCAAATGAAACAGAGAAAACTTATTGAAATCAAATAAGAAGACAAGAACAGGCAACCAAAGTAATATTTTTTGGGCAATAGAATATAATTCTTTAGCCCCCAGAATTAAAAGCATCGTACTCAAACACTGGCATGTGCTTAGTGACATACCTGGTTGTTCTGAGAAACCACAAATTGGATATAGGAGAACCAAAAACCTCAAAGACTTCTTAGTACACACCAATCATCAAAAAACAACCATTCAAAAAAATCAAAGAATACAAAAAACAGGACATTTCAGATGTTTTCACTGTAGTTGCTGCAAACAAGTTCGGCAAACAGATGAAGTAATCTTACCAGAGTTTAGAATGCAGCCTAAACATTACAGTTTATGTGATACAGGCTGGGTCGTGTACTTATTAAAATGTTATTGTGAAAAAATTTACATAGGGTCCACTTCTAGACCTATTAGAAAAAGAATTACAGAGCACAAATCTAAATTGAAGGCTCAGAATTCAGACACCCCATTGGCAATTCATTTCAAACAGTTGAAGCATAGTTATGATAGTTTTCAATATGTTGTATTAGAAGTTGTACAGAGAATTCCTGGTAAAGGACTGACGTGAGATGACGCCTCTTATAGAAAGAAATGTTCTGGATTCACCGGCTGAATAGTGTATCTCCAAATGGACTGAATGCAGAAATTGACCTTTCATGTTTTCTGTAAACTATTTGATGTTGCTTTAAGTATACTGCCTCTTAGCACCTGTTGGCAATTTGCAAGGTCTCTTTAATTATACTCTGTTAGGAGTTACCAGAGAGAGACGCCCGGGATCCATTATAAACATAGCAGCATGTTAGCCTGAATGTTAGTTGAGATCAGCGTCCTGTCTTAATATAATGTAAGTTACTACTGGGATGGCTTAATTTTAAATTTAAATACTTTGTATGTAAAATACCTTATAATGTTTTGTAACAAAGGGAACATTATTAAATTACAGATTTCTTAAGACTTGTTGTCTATTACTCATGAAACAGAGTTTTTGCACCTGTATGTAAGTAAGATTGCACTAAGATTTTATATTGTCTCTTGTTGTTTGCATAGTATGTATTCTAAAGAATTGTATTTTTGTACACTACAGAATATTTCCTGAAGAAGATCCATCATTGAAACGGCTGTTATGTAATCCGGAGATGACATTGATTATGTACCTTTGTTCATGGATTTTCTTACGCTTATGATGTCGTCGTGCTTCAAATTAGAATACACAGTATTTTCTTTGCAAGTCTTGATGATTGTTTGAATTGTGGGTCAGACTCTCACGACTGTTGGCTTTATACTTGTTTTGTAAGTTTTAAAAAGATACAGAAATTGCAGGAGCACAACAGAGAAGAAGAAGAGATTGGATTTATACCCCGCCCTTCACTACCCAAAGGAGTCTCAGAGCAGCTTACCATCTCCTTCCTCTTCCCCTCCCTGCAACAGACACCCTGTGAGGAAGGCAGGGCTGAGAGAGCTCTGATAGAAACTGCTCTTTTTCAAGAACAGTCATGCTAGAACTATGGCTTGCCCAAGGTCATCCAGCCAGGTGCAAGTGGAGGAGTGGGGAATCAAACCCAGTTCTTCCAGATTAGAGTCCACTCACTTAACCACTACACCAAATAAAATAAAACAAGCCCTGAACAAATAATATAAATCATGCTGGAGAGGAGATTGGATTTATACCCCGCCCTTCACTACCCGAAGGAGTCTCAGAGTGGCTTATGAATCTCCTTTCACCTCCCCTCCCCACAACAGATACCCTGTGTGATAGGTGGGGCTGAGAGAGCTCTTGACAGAAAGTGCTCTTTTTCACGGACAGCTGTGCCAGAGCTTGTGACTGACTCAAGGTCATCCAGCAGCTGCGAGTGGAGGAGTGGGGAATCAAACTCAGTTACTCCCAGATTAGAGTCCATGCACTTAACCACTACACCAAACTGGCTCTCTCACATCAGAGGGCACCTGGCAGGTGGGGTTGGCAGGAAGAGGCACATCAAAGGCACTTGCTGGTGGGCAGGAGGAATGGGGGAGCCGAGGAAGTGCAAAAGGTACTGCCATCATGCCAAAAGATCACAGAACGATAACCCTTTGCAGTTGGGAGGCAGGGGACGGCCCATCACACTTGCTGGTGAACATGGCAATCAAGGGTGAGTGAATTCTTAGTAATCGAAGAAGAGAGAAGAGATTGGATTTATAGTCTGCCCTTCACTACCTGAAGGAGTAGTGGCTTACAATCCCTTTCCCTTCCCCTCCCCACAACAGGCATCCTGTGAGGTAGGTGGGGCTGAGAGAGCTCTCTCGAGCACTGCCCTTGAGAGAACAGCCCTGAAAGAACTTGTGACTGATCCAAGGTCACGCCAGCCACTGCAGGTGGAGGCGTGGGGAATCAAACCTGGTCCTTCCAGATTAGAGTTCGCGCTGCTAACCACTACACCAAACTGGCGTCAAATTGCTATGGATCCATCCATGAAGCTGCCTTATACCAAATCAGGCCCCTGGTCCATCCAGGTTAACATTGTCTGCTCAGACTGGCAGTGGCTCTCCAAGGTCTTCGGCAAAGGTTGGTCTTTCACATCATAGAATCATAGAGTTAGAAGGGGGCATACAGACCATCTAGTCCAAGCCCCTGCCCAATGCAGGACCAGCCTCAAGCATCTCTGACAGATAACCGTCCAGCCTCTTCTTGAAAATTGCCAGTGAAGGGGAGCTCACCACCTCCCTGGGCAGCTGATTCCACCTTGGAACCACTCTGACTGTGAAGAAGTTTCTCCTAATATCCAGCCGATACCTTCCTGCACATGATTTAAAACCATTGCTTTGGGTCCTAACATAAGAACATAAGAGAAGCCAATGTTGAATCAGGCCAATGGCCCATCTAGTCCAACACTCTGTCACACAGCGGCCAAAATATACCAGGTGCCATCAGGAGGTCCAGCAGTGGGGCCAGGGCACCAGAAGCCCTCCCACTGCTGCCCCCTCCAGCACCAAGAATAGAGTGCATCACCTGCCCCAGACTGAGAGTTCTCATTCTATACCCCGTGGCTAATAGCCACTGGTGGACTTCTGCTCCATATGTTTATCTAATTTCCTCTTGAAACTGTCCATGCTTGCAGCTGCCACGACCTCCTGTGGCAGTGAATTCCATATGTTAATCACTCTTTGGGTGAAGAAGTATTTCCTTTTATCTGTTCTAACCCGACTGCTCAGCAATTTCATAGAGTGCCCACGAGTTCTTGTATTGTGAGAAAGGGAGAAAAGTACTTCTTTCTCAACCTGCTCAATCCCATTCATAATCTTATAAACCTCGATCATGTCACCCCTCAGCCGTCGTTTCTCCAAGCTAAAGAGCCCCAAGGATTTTAACCTTTCTTCATAGGGAAGGTGTTCCAACCCTTTTATCATTCTAGTTGCCCTTCTCTGCACTTTTTCCAATGCTATAATATCCTTTTTGAGATGTGGTGACCAGAACTGTACACAGTATTCCAAATGAGGTCGCACCAATGATTTATACAGGGGCATGATGATACTGGCTGATTTGTTATCAATTCCTTCCTAATAATCCCCAGCATAGCGTTGGCCTTCTTTATTGCAGCTACACATTGTGTAGACATTTTCAGCGAGTTATCCACTACGACTCCAAGATCTCTCTCTTGGTCAGTCTCTGCCAGATCAGACCCCATCAACGTGTATTTATATTTAGGATTTTTGGCTCCAATGTGCATCACTTTGCACTTGGCCACATTGAACCCCATTTGCCACGTTGACGCCCACTCACCCATCCTCAACAGATCCCTTTGGAGTGCCTCACAATCCTCCCTGGTTTTCACCACCCTGAACAACTTCGTGTCATCTGCAAATTTAGCCACATCACTGCTTACTCCCAATTCCAAATCGTTAATAAACAAGTTAAAAAGCATGGGACAGAGTACTGATCCCTGTGGTACCCCACTGCTTACCACCCTCCACTTGGAAAGTTTCCCATTTATACTCACTCTCTGTTTCCTATTTATAAGCCAGTTTTTGATCCACAAGAGGACTTGTCCTTTTATCCCATGACCATTGAGCTTACTTAGGAGCCTTTGATGAGGAACTGTATCAAAAGCTTTCCGGAAGTCAAGGTAAATAATATCTATTGGGTCCCCCTTGTCCACATGTTTGTTCACTCCCTCAAAAAACACTAACAGGTTAGTGAGACAAGATCTTCCCTTACAGAACCCATGCTGAGTCTGCCTCAATAGTTTTTGTTCATCAATGTGCCTACTAATTCTTTCCTTAATAACAGTTTCCACCAACTTACCCGGTATCGATGTCAGACTGACTGGCCTGTAATTTCCTGGATCTCCCCTGGAGCCCTTTTTAAAGATGGGAGTGACATTAGCTACCTTCCAGTCCTCAGGAATGGAGGCAGATTTTAAAGAAAGATTACATATTTTTGTCAGGAGATCCACAAGTTCACATTTGAGTTCTTTCAGAACTCTCGGATGAATGCCATCCGGGCCTGGTGATTTATTAGTTTTTAAATTTTCTATCAGTCGGAGGACTTCCTCTCTTGTTACCGCAATCTGATTCAGGTCTTTCAAACCCCTCCCGAAATCGGTGCTTCTGGAGTGGGCAAACACTTCTCCTCTTCCACAGTGAAGACAGAGGCAAAAAATGCATTCAGCTTCTCAGCCATTTCCCTATCATCCTTCACTACTCCTTTTACCCCTTGGTCATCCAAGGGCCCCACTGCCTCCCTGGCTGGCTTCCTACTTCTAATGTATTTGAAGAAAGTTTTATTGTTGGTCTTTATGTTTTTGCGATATGCTCCTCATATTCCCTTTTTGCTTGCCTGATCACAGACTTGCATTTTATTTGCCATAGTCTGTGTTCCCTTTTATCAACCTCACTAAGACTAGCTTTCCACCGCTTAAAGGAATCCTTCTTACCTTTTACAGCTTCCATTACTTTATTTGTTAACCATGCAGGCTTTTTTCTATACCTATTTGTACCTTTCCTAACCTGCGGTATATATTTTTTCTGAGCTTCTAGGATTGTCTTTTTAAATAGTCTCCAAGCTTCCCCAATCGTTTTGACCTTCTCCACTCTTCCTTTCAATTTCTTCCTCACATGTCCCCTCATACCAGAGAAGTTACCCCTTTTAAAGTTAAAAGTGGTTGCGTCAGTCTTTTTGGGCAACTCCCTATCTGTACAAATGTTAAACTCAATGACATTATGGTCACTGTTTCCAAGTGGTGCAATCACTTTTACATCTCTCACCAGGTCTTGGGTGTTACTTAGGACCAAATCCAGGATCGCCTCTCCCCTGGTAGGATCTGTGACCATCTGTTCCACAGCACAGTCATTGAGAGTGTCTAAGAACGCCAATCTCTTTTTCCCGACTAGAACTCATATTGACCCAATCAATGTGTGGGTAGTTAAAGTCGCCTATTACAACACAGTTATTTCGTCTAGCCGCTATCTTTAATTCATTCATCATTTTATAATCCTCCTCTATCTTTTGATCTGGTGGGCGATAACAAACTCCCACTGTTAAGCCTCCTTTTGGACCCACTATTTCAACCCATAGCATTTCCAGAAGGGAATCCAATTCTCTTACCCTCTCAATCTTACTGGATGGTATACCCTCTCTGACATACAGAGCCACCCCACCTCCAACCCTTTCCCCCTATCCTTCCAATATAATTTATAACCAGGAATCACCGTATCCCACTGATTTTCCTCATCCCACCAAGTTTCTGAAATACCCACAAAGTCTATTTCCCCCCCAACACCAAGCATTCCAACTCCCGATTTTACTTCGGAGACTTCTAGCATTTGTGTATAAACACTTATAGTTTCCCACGTTTGTTAAGCCCACAGCCTTCCTCTTGCTGCCTCGAGACCTTGCCAGGCAGTTCCTATCATTAGCCACAGTCTCAGTGGACAAATTGTAATTTACAAAGTCCTCTCCTCCGCTGCCAACTGGAACAGCTCCTTGC